>RJWJ010028547.1:0-21328 GCA_004363605.1 Indri indri | reverse complement strand
GCAGATGCAGTAGTTAGGGAGGAATTTTCATCATCACAGGGATAGACCTGAAAAGACCTAATCTCTGATATTCATTTTACACCCACAGGTCTCTGGTCTGGATTGATACTTTGTGTCTTCTTTCAAGCCCTTTTCTACTTGGTGTGTATCTTCAGGACAGACTGGAACAGAGTCGCAGAGCAGGTAACTGTCTATTTTGGCTCTGCCTGATCCCATGGCCTGGTGAGGAATCTTTTAGGGTCAAATGATAGCAGTGCCATTGGCAGCGTGACTCATCGTGAAACACGAAATGCGTTGTTACTAATGTTGGGGGGAGGGGAGGCAGAGAAAATCACATTTCCACACATGTTCCTCTTAATACGGAGCTGATTTAATATCTCCTGACTAGGGAATCGACCTTAAAAAAAGGAATTAGGTTAAAAATATTTTGCTGCTCTGGTGCGACATTCTTAGGAAAATAGTAGTTTTTCTATTTATATTGACTTGTTAGCTGCTCTTTACAGTTAGCTGCTTGCTTTCTTTTTTGCCCATGGTTTGCTAAAAAGCAGTACATCAGGTGTCTGTAATCTGCGGGAAATACTTTGGGGGCAGAAGCATGGCACGTGGATAGAAGGTCAGGCCCTTGACCAGTTGAGCATCTGTGCATTGAGTTGGGGGCTCTTGTTCCTGGTCAAGGCTTAAGATGGCATGGAGGGGTGGTTGGCCTAGGGGAGGGAGCGGTGATTATTGTAATAAGGAGCCCAATATGAGTTTAGATGACCAACTGTCACTGCTTCAGCTTTTACCACCCTAGGTTTCAAATCCTACTGGATTTGCCTAATTTCAATGCGTGATGTCTTTCGTATCTTCAGTTTGATTTATTCAGGACTAAACTTTATGGGAGGTTAAGGTGGACTATAAACTACCCTTAGATGACACCACCATTGACCTTTAGACTTTATTGCTTTTATCTGTGTGTAGGAACACTAAAGGGCACAAATGCAAACAATATGTGAAATTTGCAACTCTAGCAACATTCAGGTTTTTATATTATGATTGTGAGCTGAGCATTGGGAGGGAACTGGTGGTTTTCTGGTGTTATGTTCTCTTGGCTTATGGCATGTTCAGGCCCAGAAAGAATGCGCTAGATACTGTAACCCCTCAGCAGTAGTTTCAGCAGCAACCTTAAATTGAACTTTTACCAAATGGCTACTGGCTTGACTTGACTTACACTTCATTTGCTTCACGTGACACCTGTTTCTAGGCACAAGTTTGAGCTGGGCTAAAAGGGACTCAGGAGACCATACCTACCCCAGCAGGTAAGGGAGGCCACGCTCTGGTATACTCAATTTCTGTCCTCCCAGAACACTGGTGCAGTATAAACTTCTGTTGTACTGAAACTTAGTGTAGCCAGAGTCGCTTATTCGTGAGATCATGCTCTCTTGCTCAGTAAAACTTGTCTCAGCCATAATAATTGGCAAAATTAACTCTAGGTTCTCCTGTGAAATGTGTTTTGAATGTAATTTCACGGTTACTAACTGATGAGTAATGGTCGCTGTTTACAATGTATCCTCGTGTCAATTTCAGTAAAATCCCTTTATTTGACCCCGCTTCCCCCACTGTTCTCTGCAAACAGATCTACCCATCCCGGGAAGAGAGGGAACTGACGGAGTGATTTTGCCTGATGTCATCAGACCAGAGAGCCAGACCCTCCAACTGATGGCACTGGAAGAAAACACCCAGTATGCAGTGTCCACCACTGGGGATGTCTTGACGCTGAGACAGCTGATTTTCTGTCGTGGAATGGCTCTGGCTCTCGCTGTTGGGGTCCTTTTAGCAGGAATTTTCATGAGTTGTCAATGACCGTGGCTAAAATGGAAGACTTTTTATTACTCTACAAACTAGAAATGATAATTAAATGCCATATGCTAAGTATCAAAGGTGACCTTGTTATTTGGATGGTGGTTTTACTCTCAGTTGTACATGGCAACGGCATCAGGGATGTTTCCTCGGTTATTCTGAGAAACTGCACTATCCGGATGGAGATCAAGAAAAGAGCTATAATTTTAAGTAAACTTTCTGTTCACTCTATCATGGCTTCAAATATGGAAATTTGATTTCCCTGCTGTAAAGTTTCTTCACTCTTTCTTATATTGAGTATCATTTTTCCAGGAAACTGATTCATTGTCCTATGAAATATTATTGTTGATCTACTTTGTTTATATTTCTCTAGTGGATTTAATCTTGTCAATGAGTATACATTAAGTGTCTATTCAAGTCCTCTCTAAGGGATCACCATACTCATTTTTGTAAAATGAATACCTTAAAATTTAAAGAACATGCAGACAATATTTGGGGCTATAATGTCAATATAAAAGATAACTTTTAGTTTTGTTGCCTTTTAATGAATTTCTGTGGCAACTTTCATATGAATTAGAAAATAAATCTGTGTTCTTTTCTGCACTCAAGCTCCCAGAACGTTGGCAGCTATGTGGCTTCATCCTCCAAGCAGGAGATTTTTAGAGCCTTTTCTAAGGAATGCAACCAACCCCAAAAGAAAATCCTTAAAGAATTCAAATATTAAATATTCAAATATTAAATATTAAAGTCCCCCACGTCACCCAGTGGATCTCACAGTTCAGAGCCCTGCCAAATGACCAGGGCTCAGCTTCTTTGTCTCCCTCTCTTGAATGTGAACAAGTAGCTCAGGATTAGCACATATAGGTAAAAATCCAATTATATGAAAAAGCAACTAGAAAAAAGCAGAGACTAAAGAGGTAATACAAAATACCACAACTGTAATATAGACTAGGATGCTATAGAATAAAATATTCAGAAGATTTTATTGAGGTAAAATTTACGTGACACAAAATTAACCATTTTCAGGTGTACAGTCCATTGGCATTTAGTACATTCACAATGTTGTGCCACCACGACCACTATCCAGTTCCAAAGCACTCTTACCGCACCGAAAGGGAAACCCAGAAGTACTGAGCTGTCGCTCCACAGCCCTCCCCTGGCTCCCAGCAACCACTAATCTCTTGTTGTGTCTATGGACTTACCTATTTTGGACATTTCCTATTGAAGCAATCACACAATATGTGACCTTTTGAGTCAGTCTTCTTTAACTTAGCATGATGTTTTTGACGTTCGTCCACGTTGTAGCATGTATCAGGACTTGATTTCTTTTTGTGGGTAAATGATATTGTACGATGTGCCACATATTGTTTATATATTTATCATTTGGTGGACATGTAGGTTATTTCCACCTTTTGGCTATTGTGAATAATGCCGCAGTGAACATTCGTGTACAAGCTGTTGCTTGTTGTTTTCTCTACCTTCGAGTGTACAGGAATGGAATTATTGGATGGTACGGCGCGTCTCTATTTTACTTTTTGAGGAACTGCCAAAATGTTTTCCACAGTGGCTGCGCCATTCTGCATGGCCACCAGCCGTGTGCGAGGTTTCCAATTTCTGGACGTCCTTGCTAACACGTGTGATTTTCCTTTTTCTTTTTAGTTTTTTATACCGTGCTAGTGGGTATAAAGTGGTATCTCATGGTGATCACTAGTGCTCGCATGTTGCTAGTGGTGCTGAGCATCTTTTCTGAGTACATCAGAAACTCAGATGCACATAAAGGAAGGTTCTAGCCTAAAATACAAATGGAATCTCAAGGAACCTGCATAGCCAAAACTATCTTACTAAAGGAGATGACAGTTGGAGGATTCAGGCTTCTTGATTTCAAATTGTGCTACAAAGCTACATAATGCAAACAGTTTGGTATTGGCATAAAGGCAGACATACAGTCCAATGGGCACAATTGGGAGTCCTGAATTGAACCCTTGCATATCCGGTCAAATGGTTTCAACAAGGGTGCCAGGACCACTCAATGGGAAAAGGAAAGTCTTTTCATCAAATGGTGCTAGGAAAGCTGGATCTCCCCATGGGAAAGAATGAAGTTGGACCCTGAACATTCACCATATGCAAATATTAACTCAAAAGTGATCAAAGTCCTAAACATAGGACCTAAAACTCTAAAATTTCTAGAAGAAATGGATGACATTGGATTTGGAAATGATATCTTGGATTTGACACCAAATGCACAAGCAAAAAAGAAAAAAGGTAAGTAGGACCTCATCAAAATTAGAAACTGTTGTGCATCAAAGGACACTATCAAAAATATAAATAGGTAGTCTTCTGAATGAGAGAAAGTATCCACTGAGCATATATCTGACAAGAGATGAATGTCCAAAATATGTAAGAATTTTTTCAACTTAGCAACCACTAAAATACAACCAGCCCAATTCAAAAATGGGCATAGGACTTGAACAGACATTTTTCCAGAGAAGATAAACAAAAAGCCAATCAGAACATGAAAACATTCCCTACATCTGCAGTCCCCAACCTTTTTGACACCAGGGACCAGTTTCATGGAACACAATTTTTCCACGGATTGGTGTTGCGGGGGAGGCAGAGCTCTGGCGGTGATGCTAGCGATGGAGAGCGGCTGTAAACACAGATGAAGCTTCACTTGCCCACTGCTCACCTGCTGCTGTGTACCCAGTTCCTAAGTTTAATGGAAGACAATTTTTTCATGGGATGGAAATTTTAGACTGTATAAGTCAGGGTTGTCCAGGGCAACAGAATAAATAAGTTATATCGAGATATAAATAAAGATCTCTGTAGAGATCTCTCTCTCTCTTTCTCTATCAAGAGATTTATTTTAAGGAATTGCCTCACATGATTGTGGGGACTGGCAAGTCCAAAATTTGCTGGACAGGCTGGCAGGCTAGAGAAACAGTGAAGAGCTGACATTGCAGTCTTGAGTCTGGAGGCAGAATTTCTCCTTCCTCCAGGGACCTCAGTCTTTTCTCTCAATGCCTTCAAACGATTGGATGAAGCCCACCCACCTTATGGATGGTAGTCTGTTTTACTCAAAGTCTACTGATTTAAATGTTAATCACATCTCAAAAAAAAATACTTCAGAACATCTAGCCTGGTGTTTGACCCAAAATTGGATACTATGGCCTAGCCAAGTTGACATGTAAAATTAACCGTCACATAGCCAGAGCAATTAGACAAGAAAAAGAAACAAAAGGCTCTCCACTTGCACTGCTTCACTTGACAAGCCTTAAAAAAAATAATAAAATAAAATAAAAGGCATCCACACTGGGAAAGAAGAAGTATTTGCGCTGTCATTTTTTGAAGCTCCTGGGAGCTGGGGATTGTGGAGTGTGTAAGTTAAAACACCACAAAAGTCTGCTGTTCTTGCTGAGATTTAGCCCGTTTTCTTGACTAACTGCTCCCTGGATTGTTACCCAGCCTTTGGCTAATTTCCAGAATTCTGAAAGAGTTGATTCCTACAATACATATCGGTTTTCTTTGCTTTTATGGAGATGAAAACTTTCAGTGGCTCTTTCTCTGCCGTTTTCACTGGTACCACCTCTGCCACCCGCCACCCCCACTTCCATTTGTAACATGTTTTGACATCTGGTAGAGCAAGCCCTCTCCACCTTATTTTTCTTTTTAAAATTTCTCATTTTTATTTTTGAATATTTTCACTTCCAAATGACCTTAAAAAGTGACTAGTCAAGGTGAGTATGGGTTTTTGATTATGATTTAATTGAATATATAAATTGTGAAGGAACTGCCATTTTCTTTTTTTAAACCTTTTTTATTGATATATTCTACTATTTATGGGGTACATGTGATATTTTCATATATGCATACAATGTGTAATGATCACATCAGGGTGAACGGGATATCATCCCACAAAAATTTATCATTTCTTTGTGTTGTGAACATTCCAAACTTCTTTTCTAGCTATTTTGAAATATACAATAAATTAATGTTAGCTATAGTCACCCTACTGTGCTATCAAACACTTGAATTTATTCCTTCTATCTAACTTTATTTTTGTACCCATAACTAACCTCTCTTCATCCACCCTCCCTCCTACCATTTTTAAGTCTCTAGTAACCACCATTCTACTGTCTACATCTGTGAGATCAACTCTTTTAGCTCGCACATATGAGTGAGAACATGTGAAACTTGCCTGGCTTATTTCATTTAACATAATGTCCTCCAGGCTCATCCGTGTTGCTGCACATGACAGGATTTCATTCTTTTTTGTGGCTGAATAATATTCCATTGTGTGTACATACACCACATTTTCTTTATGCATCCATTGATAAATACCTAGGTTGACTATTGTGACTATTGTATAGTGTTGCAATAAATATGGGAGTGCAGATATCTCTTCGATACACTGATTTCCTTTCTTTTGAATATATACCAAGCAATGAGAATGTTGGATCATATGGTAGTTCTATTTTTATTAATAGTTTTTTTGAGGAACCTCCATACTGTTTTACATAATGACTGCACAAATTTACATTCCCACCAATAGGGTATAAGAATTCCCTTTGTCCGTATCCTTTCCAGCATTTGTTATTTCTTGTCTTTTTGATAATAGCCATTCTAACTGGGGTGAGATGATATCTCATTGTGGTTTTGATTTGCATTTTCCTGATAATTAGTGATGTTGAGCATATCTGTTAGCCAGTTGTATATCTTCTTTTGTGAGATGTCTATTCAGCTCATTTGCCCATTTTAAAATTGGATTATTTTGTGCTTTGTTGTTGAGTTGTCTGAATTCTTTGTATATACTGGATATTAATTCCTTGTCAGATATATAGTTTGCAGATGTTTTCTCCTATTCTGCAGATTGTCACTTCACTTTGTTGATTGTTTCCTTTTTTTGTGCAGAAGCTTTTTAGTGTGATATAATCCCATTTGTCTACTTTGTTCTTATTGCCTTTGCTTTTGAGGACTTTTCCATAAAATCTTCGCTCAGGCCAATGTTCTGAAGCATTTCCCCTATGTGTTCTTCTAGTAGTTTCATAGTTTTAGGTCTTACATTTAATGTTTTAATCCATTTTGAGTTGATTTTTATATGGTGAGAGACGGTCTGGTTTCATTTTTCTGCATATGGATATCCAGTTTTCCCAGCACTGTTTATTGAAGAGACTGTCCCTTCACTGATGAATGTTCTTGGCATCTTGGCACCCTTGTTGAAGAGTAGTTGGCTGTAAATATGAGGATTTATTTCCAGGCCCTCTATTCTGTTCCATTGGATTATATGTCTGTTTTTATGCCAGTACCATGCTGTTTTGGTTACTATACCTTTGTAGTATATTATGAAGTCTGGTAGAGTGATGCCTCCAGATTTGCTTTTTTTCCTCAGGATTGCTTTGGCTGTTTGAGATATTTTGTGGTTCCATATGAATTCTAGAATTGTTTTTTCCATTTCTGTGAGGAATATCATTGGTATTTTGACAGGATTGCATTGAATCTGTACATCACTTTGGGTAGTAGAACTGGCACGTTTAAAATACTGACTCTTCCTACCTGGAATTTAAATGGGATTTCCATGTATTCAAATTTTCTTTTGTATTGGTAAAATTTTGGTTCTTGTTTTCTCTCAGATTTTTAAAATAGCTTTATTGAGGTATAATTATTATAAAACTAACTGCACATATTTAAAGTGTACAATTTTGTAAGTTTTGGCCTATATGCACACCCATGATACCATCGCCACAATCAAGATCATGAACATATCCATCGCTCCTTTTAGACCCCTTTGTAATTTTTCCCTTCCTGCCCTCACCCCAACATTGATCTGCTTTATCTCCTACTGGTTCACTTATAATTTCTGGAATTTTATATGAATGGAATTATACAGTATGTACTTTTTCTCATCTGGCTTCTCTCATTCAGCATAATTATTTTGAGATTTATCTATGTTGCATGTCTCAATAGTACATTCCTTTGTATTGCTCTGTAGTATTGCACTGTATGGACATACCACAATTTGCTTATTAATGTACCTGCTGGTGGACATTACAAATAAAGCTTCTAGGAACATTCATGTAGAGACCATTTTATGGACATAATCTTTCATTTCCTTGAGGTGAGTATGTAGGAGTGGAGTCCAGACCAAACTGAGAGGGGGCCACTGGACCGCAGACTACCGGCAGGGTTGATGGAAGTGCTCCCACCCTCACAGAATCTACTCTTTGCCCTTCTACGAAACTGTAGAGTTAGGGTTACTCACATGCACAAATACTTGACTAAGCTCTAGGGAGTGTGATTGTGCATTTTGCCTATTTCACCCCAGTGATACGTTGGTTACCACAGACATTGTGCATTCCTTCCTGAGGTTCGTGCTAACCAGGTGCTTTAAGCACAGGTTAATGCAAATACAAAAAATAAATGAATCATGTTAAACGTAAGGCAGTAAGTGTAAGCTCCTTGAGCAGAGAGAACATAATTTATCTCTTTACCATTTTTTTATCTTTTTAACCCATCCCCCTTTCCTCCTATTCGCCCATGTGCCTAGCACATAGTAGGTCAGTTTCTTTAATCAGTTAGTAAAAATTTATTATGTAATGTTATGAAGTTAGCAAGATAGGAATCAAGAATTTGATAGAATTTAGCAAGCATTCAGAGTTAGGGAAAGAATAATGAAATCTTGATATGTAGATACTGTGTAAGACTCAATGACTTTGCCTCTGAAGGTGTATGGAGTGGGGAGAATGGCAGGGACCAGGGATTTGCCAAGAAGTCTAGAGCTACCTGGGCACCCTGGTCAAGTTATTTACTATCTCTATGCCTCAGTCACTTCAACTCTGCGATGGAGATAACAATAGTGCCCATATCATACGGTAGTTGTGATGATTAAAATATTGAGTCTATGTAAAGCTCTTAGAGCATTGCCTGACACACAATAAGCATTATATAAATATTGGCTATAATTGTTATAATATTAAGGAGTTGGCAATCTGAAAATATTGTCTCTTAAAGCCAAAGAAACATAGGAAGTATAAAGGAAGAGATGATTAGATACTTCGGACTTCAAACATTTTCCACTTAAAAAATACATTTTTAATGAATAAGGATGACCAAAATAATAATTGCTAACATTCATTTTTGCTTTGTAATAAGTGTTTTGCTAAAGAGTTTTACATGGAACATTTCACGTAATAGTCCCTTTGATACTGTGAGGTGGACAGTACATTGTCCACATTTTACGATTGAGCAAATTGAGCAACTTAAGGAACATGTTCAAAGACACAGAGCTGATAACTGATTGAGTCAATATTTTGAATCAGATCCCACACTCAAGGGCCAGGTGTGGTAGCTCACGCCTTTAATCCCAGCACTCTGGGAGGCTGAGGTGGGAGGATTGCTTGAGCTACCGAGTTCAAGACCAGCCTGAGCAAGAGTGAGACCCCCGTTTCTACTAAAAATAGAAAAAATTAGCTGGGCAACTAAAAATAGAACAAATTAGCTGGGTGCAGGTGGTGTGTGCACCTGTAGTCCCAGCCACTCAGGAGGCTGAGGCAGGAGGATCGCCTGAGCTCAGGAGTACGAGGTTGCTGTGAGCTAGGCTGACACCACAGCACTCTAGCCGGGGCAACAGAGTGAGACTCTGTCTCAAAAAAAAAAAAAAAAAAGAATCCATGTTTAAGTGCCTAACTGTGGTTGCTATGGTAAATTTTACTCACTGTTGGCTTATTGACTGTACTATCTGAGATAAAATAGGAAATTAGGTGAAAGGAAGTTGAGTTAACATTTCAGGTAATTCTGCTTAGACTATGAAATTTAAAATATTGACATTTATAGTCTGAGAAGAGTAGCTAAGATTAATTTAGACAGGAAAATTTTCAGTAATTTTCAAGAAATATTCTTTTTTCTGGCTCTTTGATCAACAATGACCTGTTTCCTAAGAGCATACTTCTGCCCATGTAGTATAATTTGTAGTGTTCATGCTTGACCTTTGAAACGTACTGTATCAATTAGTGTTCAAGCAGAGACTCAGAACCGTGGGAGACAGGCACAGAAAGGATCGCATGTATTCGTTACAGGGAGCCGGCTTACACAGCTGCGGGAGCTCGTTAAGCAATCTCTGTACGCCTGTTGTTGTGTATCTGGAGCTTGAAGTCCACAAGGTCAGGAGGGGAGGGCGGATACGAAGTGGTGGAGATCAAAGGCGGGGGGGAGGCCCTGAGCACAAGCTGGGACCCCCGTGAGGCAGACTGAAACTTACGTAGGTTCCTGTTGCCTTCGTCTTGGGAACAGAAGTATGATACCCTGTAGAAACCGAGGCCTCCATCAGAGAGCTAAGCTACACATCTGGCCCAGGGTCAAAGAAACCAAAGGAGGAACCAGGCAAGGTGGAGCAGCTGGTACTCCTCACCCGTGAAAGGAGTTAGCCGATCACAACAACACGTGTCTCTCCCCTGGGGTTCTGCCTACTGCTTGCTAAGCTTAATTCATAGGTATTTGGATTTTTCTATTGGTTTGTTTGTTTTCACTATTGTGAAAATGACCTTTTCTTTTGATCAAAATTTCTAACAGGTAATTGACAATATGTAGGAGAGCTATTGGTTTTTGAAAGTAGGTTTCTTATCTAACAAGTTTTCGGAGACCTCTAATTTGTTCTAATAATTTTGCAGCTTTTCTTCATGTTCTAGGGAGGTGATCTTATCATATACAAATCATGGTCCTTTTGTCTATTTTTTTCCAACATTTGCAGCTTGTGTCTCCGATTTGTCTTATTGCATTGGTCAGGTGAGGAGTAGGGGTGCTAGAGGCCTCCTCGTATTTCCAGAGTTCCCGCAAGCTTTGCCGTGCTATCCTGCCACTTCCAGTCCTGGCACTTACGCTATAACTGTGGTGAGTTCTTAAAGAAGGCAACGGCAACATTGCTGCTGGAGTGTGAAATGGCATAATCCATCCTGAGAGTAATTTGGCAATAATCCATCAAAATTACAAATTCAGTTTGACCCAGCAAGTCCTCCTACGAGAATGACGTCCTTAAAGAGATATCTGCTCCCATACGAACTACCCCTACATGCAATGAATTATGCACAAGGTTGTTTATTATAGCCCTACTGCTGAGGGGGTGAAGGAGTTTGTCAGATTTATCTTTTCCTTGCTTCATCAAGGGGATCTTCTTAAATCCTCTAATAAGACTTCAACTATAAGCAATAGAGAAAACCAGAAAAGCAGGTAGTGCAAGGGCACTTAGAGTATTTGAAAGTGTGTTTTTCATCCATTAATTTATACAACAAATATTTATTGAGTACTTACTAGATGTCAGGCTGTTCTGGGCTTTGGACAAACTTCTAGTTCTCAAGGGCCATTATAACGAGGAAGACAATAAATACATAGATATATGATATCAGCACTGTTTATAAAAGCAAAAAATTAGAAATAATCTAAGTGTTTATCTATAGGGAACTGGCTAAATAAACTCTGATACAGACACACAGGTGGGATACCATGTGGCAATAACATAAAATAAAAATAAAACAGGAAGGCTTTTGTTGAATTGATATGGAAGTATCTCTAGGATATGTTGTTAAGTGAAAAAAGCAAGCCGATAATGCACAATGTGTACTATGCTATCATTTGTGTAAGAGATGGAGGAAATAGAAATATTCATATTTCTTTGTTTTTGCTTAAAGAAATATTGGAATGCTACAGAAGAAACTAATAAGTTTCCTATGGGTAACTGGGCTAAGGGTAGGGTGCTGTTTGGTGACAGGAAGGGAAGCCTGATTGGTGGATGTTTAACTTTTCACACAGAGTTTATTTATTTACTTTTAATGTTTTTGGAAACGGGGTCTTGCTGTATTGCCCAGGCTGGAGTGCGATGTCTTGATCATAGCTACGGCAGACTCGAACTCCTGGGTTCAAGCCACCCTCCTGCCTCAGCCTCCCCAGTAGCTGGATTTACAGTTGTGCACCACCATGCCCGACTGAGTTTATTTTTTTTTAACCGGAGTATAAAACCTTATTTCTGTGGTGATTGTTTATATGAGTCAGTTTGTCTGCATCTGGGAGAAAAGCACCGCTGTCGATTATATTCATTTTACATTCACTACTTGATAGCTCAAGTGGGCCTTTAATGCTGCCTGGTGAGCACGCGGTTCATTTCCCCGTCCGCTCACACTCCCTCCCCACTGCCTGCAGACGGCTCTTGCCCGCCATCTCCTCTCTCCAGACCTCCTCCAGCCCTCCTTCCTGCTCTCCACAGAAAGCGGGTAACTTCCACAGGCTCCCGTAACCACACGACCCTGCCAAGTTGAAGGTGACTGGATGCCCTCACCCGTCATTTCCTCTCCTTCTCCTCAGACAGTAGCCAGTGTGGCTGCACCAACCCACTTCGCAGCTGCTTGCCTTTTGTTTTGAGTTTTGTCACCTGTGATTGCATCCATAAACAATCTATTTTGGTTTTGCATGTTCTTTATTCTTTTCTGAATGAAGGCATTATTTTCTTCCTTACTTCTTCAGCTCAGCTTTATGTAAATTCATCCAGGTTATTACCTACATCCAACCTGCGATTCATTCATTTCCCCTTCTAAGTGTTGTCCCATGGATGCACGCGCCACATTGCCTGTCTTGCCACCGCCGAGTGTTTGGGGCGCTTCCACTGCGGCTGTTACAGACAGCACTGCCATGGATATTCCGTGCATGCACCGTGGCTATAGGTGCACAATTTTCTCTAGGGCCTATAACTAGTAATGGAACTAATGAATCACGGGCTATTTCTTTACCTTCCATTTTACCAGCTAATGCACAGCTGTTTCCAAACCAGGTTACCATTCTCACTGGCAGTGCGTAGTAGGTCCTGTTACTCCACATACGTGACAACACTTGCTGCTGCCAGACTTACCAATTTTTGGCAGTCTGGTGGCTGCCTAATTGTTTATTTGCTTTTCTTGATTGTAAAAATAATGTATATCCACTGTAATTTTTTTTGGTAAATACAAAAAAGTATAGAGAAGAAAGTAAAAACTATCTGTAATAGCAGCACCCTGAAGTATCCACTGATGATGCTGTATACTTTGACACTTTTCTTCACGTATTCCTGGGTCCCGTACACTCATGGTTCCCAAACTCTGGGCCAAGGTGCCACAGGGAACAACAGCAACTTCACAGGCACACTGAGGGATATTTTATTTTACTGTATTTTTTTTTATTTCAGCATATTACAGGGGTGGAGTTGAGGGACAGTTTAAATTTTCAAGGGAAACAGAGAGATGCTCAACATTTGTCGAACCCCACACACACTACCAGCTGAAGGCCCTTCACAGTTCCAGTCTTAGGCTGCATTATATTCCCTCTGATGATGACAATCTTTGCAAAACTGGGTTTCCAAAAGTTGTGATAAAACGTGTGATAATCAGTGTGAAATGGATGTGAGGGTAGCAGTCTCCATGCGATTTCAGTATTTGAGAAGTTGTGCAGTGCCCAGCACGTGCACATGTCCCAGTAGTAAGTAATGGTGGTTATTTAAGAATGAAATAAAAAATATTTTTTGTTTCAATTTATGTGTATTACCTTCTTAAAAATAGCTACTAAGCTGTTAGAACATAAGTAATTATTAAGTTTCTTAGATCTAACTAATTAATAAACAGAACTATGTAAGTTTTTTTTTCTTGGCCTGGGGGTACCGTGAAAAAATAATGAGAACACTAAGGGTGCAATGATGCAAGAAAGTTCGATAACCTCTGCCATACTCACTTTTTTTTTTTTTTGAGATAGAGTCTCACTCTGTTGCCCAGGCTAGAGTGCCGTGGCATCAGCTTAGCTCACAGCAACCTCAAACTCCTGGGCTCACGCGATCCTCCTGCCTCAGCCTCCCAGGTAGCTGGGACCACAGGTGTGTGTCACCATGCCTGGCTGATTTTTCTATTTTTAGTAGAGACGGGGTCTTGCTCTTGCTCAGGCTGTTCTTGAACTCCTGGTCTCAAGTGATCCTCCCGCTTCAGCCTCCCAAAGTGCTAAGTTTACAGGTGTGAGCCACCATACCCAGCCTGAAACCTTTTAAAGCCAGCAGTTAAAACAGAAATATACAGTTAGACAAAGACAAAAACTATACCAGATACTTCTGTCTTCTGTTGAGCCTCAACGAAGGATTCATTCACAATATGATTAAGAGTCCTAAACACTTTGAAAGCCAGAGTGCCACAGTGTTGTTACAATTTTCCTTTTTTTCAAAGTGAGTATGGCCGGGCACGGTGGCTCACGCCTGTAATCCTAGCACTCTGGGAGGCTGAGGTGGGAGGATCGTTTGAGCTCAGGAGTTTGAGACCAGCCTGAGCAAGAGCGAGACCCTGTCTCTACTAAAAATGTAAATAAATTAGCCATACAACTAAAAATATATATAGAAAAAATTAGCCAGGCATGGTGGCACATGCTTATAGCCCCAGCTACTCAGGAGGCTGAGGCAGGAGGATCGCTTGAGCCCAGGAGTTTGAGGTTGCTGTGAGCTATGACGACACCATGGCACTCTAGCCTGGGCAACAGAGTCAGACTCTGTCTCAAAAAAAAAGTCATATTTCTGCATTTCTGTATTGCCAGTACCTTTACCAGAGTCCACTCCTGAAATAAGTTGATTTACATTCTAAAACATCTTCGATTCTTTTGCGAGTAGCTCTTTTTTTTCTTTGAAAATAGCCAGGGTTACTCTATCGGCTGGGTCACTGCACGCATGAGGACATCTACCAGTGGCCTTTATTTGGTATCTGAAGGACAAATGATTTTATATTAAACTTTTGGGTTACTTCCTCCCCCTTCAGAACTTTATAGGCATTGTTGTACTGTCTTCTAGAAATAAATGTAACAAGATAGAAGGAAGCCTGCAACCAATCTGATTTTTTTTCTCCTTGGTAGGTGATTTTCACTTTCTGCCTGAAGGTCTAGAAAATTCTTTATTACTGGAGAAGAGAAACATTCATCACCAGGCTATCTCTTCGTGCCGATTCCCTCCCACCCCTGCTACAAAGGTACCATTCAATTGTCAGACTTCATTTGTTTGAATACTTTTTTCTTCCATTTGTTCAGTTCCTGTTTTGAAAACAACAGTATATACATTGCATTACTTTTTCTGTCTTCCATCTTTTTTTATTGTCATAAAATATACATAAAAAAATTAACCATTTTAACCATTTTTAGCTGTGTAATACATTGGCATTAAGTATATTCACAATCTTGTGCAATCATTCACCACTTCCCATTTCCAGAGCTTTTTCGTCATCCAGAGACTCTGTACCCATTGGACCGTGACTCCCCTTTTCCTACTCCCTCAGCCCCTGGAAACCTCTAATCTACCATCTCTGTGAATTTTCCTCTTCCCGGTACCTCATAGAAGTGGATTCATATAATATTTGTGAAAGGATGGCCTTAGTAATAAACTCGCTAACAAAGAAAGATAAACTATCAAACAGAAAAGTAAGAGGAATAAACTCATGACACATAATTGCCCCTTTGAAAACACACAGCAAAACTGCCCTTTCTTTTGTTTGATTAAACACCTGGGATTCAACTAGTCTTCACGATTAACCACCTGTGGTATCTCTAAGAGTTTGTTTTCACAGCCTTGAAGAGCCCTAAAAGCGGACAAGAGGGTGCAAGCTCTCTGCTTCAGCTCCTACCAGAACCACATTTCCAAGGACTCGGAAAAGCCAGCCTTGCCAGGCAAAAATGGGGGTGGAGGGGACCACTCCACAGCTGCTTCTGTTATCAGCTGACAGCCATAACTATTTTTTTTCTCTTTACCCCCTAATAAAACCCCAAATCCCTTATCCCAGTGCCAACGTCTTTCCTTCTTTCTGTTCGTGTTGTGCCCTTCTTACTCTTTGAGAAGTAAAATAAATTCTTTCTTTAAAGCTATCCTAATCTTTGTGTTGAAAAATATTTCTCCACCTGCATACAAATTCACATCCTAACAATTTGTCCTTTTATATGTGGCTTATTTCACTTAGCACGATGTTCTCAGGAGACACCCATCTTGTAGGATTTATCAAAATTTCATTACTTTTATGGTTAAACAATACTGCTTTGTATGATATACTACATTTTTAAAAACCCATTCATCTGTGACGAACATTTGGGTTTTTTCCACCTAAGCTATTGTGAATAATGCTGCCATGAATATTGGTATAAAAGTATCTGTTGGAGTTCTTGCTTTCAATTGTTTTGGGTATAACCTAGGAGTAGATTTGCTGGATCATATAATAGTTTTATGTTTAACTTTATGAAGAACCAACAAACTGTTTCCCACAGCAGATGCACCATTTTACATTCCCATCAGCAGTGTACACTAGTTCTAATTTCTGCACATTCTCAGCAACACATTTTCTATAATGAACATTATAATAGGTATGAAGTGGTATCTCATTGTGGTCTGGATTTGCATTTCTCTAATGACGAAGAGAATGTTTTCGTGTTCCGATGGGCTATTTGTTTATTTTCTCTGGAGAAATTTCTGTTCAAGTCCTATGCCCATTTTTGGATTGGGCTGCTTGTGTTTTTTGTGCTTGCTAAGGTGAAACAATTTTTATACATTCTGGACATTAATCCCTTATCAGATATATGCTGTGCAAATACTTTCTACCATTCAGAAGGTTACCCAATCATATTGTTGGTAGTGTCCTTTGATGCACAAGTTTGTAATTTTGATGAAGTCCCATTTATTTTTTTCTTTGTTGCTTGTGCATTTGGTGTCAAATCCAAGATATCACTGGCAAATCCAATGTCATGCATTTCTCCTAGAAGTTTTAGAATTCTAGGTCCTCTGTTTATGTCTTTGATCACTTTTGAGTTAATATCCAGTTTTTATAGCACAATTTGAGGAAAAGATTTTCCTTTTTCCATTGAATGGTCTTGGCACCCTTGTTGAAATCATTTGACCACATATGCAAGGGTTCAATTCAGGACTCCCAATTATGCCCATTGGACTTTATGTCTGTCTTTATGGCAATACCAAACTGTTTTGGTTATGTAGCTTTGTAGTACATTTCGAAGTCAAGAAGTCTGAGTCCTCCAACTTTCATCTTTTTTCAAGATTGTTTTGGCCATTTGGGTTCCTTGGGATTCTATATGTATTGTAGGATGGATTTTTCTATTTCTGCAGTATGTCTTTGGGATTTTGATAGGGAATGCATTAAATCTGTAGACCGCTTTTGGTAATGTTGTCATCCTAACATTATTAATTTTCCTAACCACAAATATGGGGTGTCTTTCCATTGATCTCTGTCTTCAATTGCTTTCAACAATGTTTTATACTTTTAGTGTACACATTTATCACCTCAATGGGTAAATTTATTCCAAAGTATTTTATTCTTTTTGATGTTAGTAAAGATGAAATTGTTTTCTTAATTTCTTTGTGGGATCATGCATTGCCAGTGTATAGAAATGCAACTGATATTCTGTGTTGTGTTTTGTGTGTTGATTTGTATCCTGCAGTTCTGTTAATTAGGTCTAACATTTTTATAGAATATTAAGGGTTTTGTACATATAAGATCATGTCATCTGTAAACACAGATAATTTTACTTCTTTCTTTCTAATGTCATTGCCTTTTATTCTTTTTTTCTTGGCTAATTGTTCTGCCTCAAACTTCCAATACTATTTTTAATAGATGTGAGGAAAGCAGACACACCCTTGTCTTGTTCCTGATCTTAGGGGAAAAGTTTTCAGTCTTTCACCATTGAGGATGACGTTAGCTGGAGGTTTTTCATGCATGTCTTTTATTATGTGGAGGAAGTTTCCTTCTATTCCCAGCTCACTAAGTGTTCTTTATTTTCAAAAAAAGGGTGCCACTAGTGGTATAGTGAGATACTATTCATATTCAGGTTCCTTGAGATTCCATTTGTATTTTAGGCTAGAACCTTCCTTTATGTGCATCTGAGTTTCTGATGTACTCAGAAAAGATGCTCAGCACCACTAGCAACATGCGAGCACTAGTGATCACCATGAGATACCACTTTATACCCCCTAGTACGGTATAAAAACTAAAAAGAAAAAGGAAAATCACACGTGTTAGCAAGGACGTCCAGAAATTGGAAACCTCGCACACGGCTGGTGGCCATGCAGAATGGCGCAGCCACTGTGGAAAACATTTTGGCAGTTCCTCAAAAAGTAAAATAGAGACGCGCCGTACCAACCAATAATTCCATTTCTGTACACTCGAAGGTAGAGAAAACAGGTGTTTAAGCAACAGCTTGTACATGAATGTTCACTGCGGCATTATTCACAATAGCCAAAAGGTGGAAATAACCTAAAGGTCCACCAAATGATAAATATATAAACAATATGTGGCACATCATACAATATCATTTACCCACAAAAAGAAATCAAGTCCTGATACATGCTACAACGTGGACGAACGTCAAAAACATCATGCTAAGTTAAAGAAGACTGACTCAAAAGGTCACATATTGTGTGATTGCTTCAATAGGAAATGTCCAAAATAGGTAAGTCCATAGACACAACAAGAAGATTAGTGGTTGCTGGGAGCCAGGGGAGGGCTGTGGAGCGATAGCTCAGTACTTCTGGGTTTCCCTTTCGGTGCAATAAAAGTGCTTTGGAACTGGATAGTGGTCGTGGTGGCACAACATTGTGAATGTACTAAATGCCAATGGACTGTACACCTGAAAATGGTTAATTTTGTGTCACATAAATTTTACCTCAATAAAATCTTCTGAATATTTTATTCTATCGCATCCTAGTCTATATTACAGTTGTGATATTTTGTATTACCTCTTTAGTCTCTGCTTTTTTCTAGTTGCTTTTTCATATAATTGGATTTTTACCTATATGTGCTAATCCTGAGCCACTTGTTCACATTCAAGAGAGGGAGACAAAGAAGCTGAGCCCTGGTCATTTGGCAGGGCTCTGAACTGTGAGATCCACTGGGTGACGTGGGGGACTTTAATATTTAATATTTGCATAGTTAATCTTTGAATTTTTTAAGGATTTTCTTTTGGGATTGGTTGCATTCCTTAGAAAAGGCTCTAAAAATCTCCTGCTTGGAGGATGAAGCCACATAGCTGCCAACGTTCTGGGAGCTGGAGTGCAGAAAAGAACACAGATTTATTTTCTAATTCATATGAAAGTTGCCACAGAAATTCATTAAAAGGCAACAAAACTAAAAGTTATCTTTTATATTGACGTTATAGCCCCAAATATTGTCTGCATATTCTTTAAATTTTAAGGTATTCATTTTACAAAAATGAGTATGGTGATCCCTTAGAGAGGACTTGAATAGACACTTAATGTATACTCATTGACAAGATTAAATCCATTAGAGAAATATAAACAAAGTAGATCAGCAATGATATTTCATAGGACAATGAATCACTTTCCTGGAAAAATGATACTCAATATAAGAAAGAGTGAAGAAACTTTACAGCAGAGAAATCAAATTTCCATATTTGAAGCCATGATAGAGTGAACAGAAAGTTTACTTAAAATTATACATCTTTTCTTATCTCCATCCGGATAGTGCAGTTTCTCAGAATAACCGAGGAAACATCCCTGATGCCGTTGCCATGTACAACTGAGAGTAAAACAAGGTCACCTTTGATACTTAGCATATGGCATATAATTATCATTTCTAGTTTGTAGAGTAATAAAAAGTCTTCCATTTTAGCCACGGTCATTGACAACTCTTATGAAAATTCCTGCTAAAAGGACCCCAACAGCGAGAGCTAGAGCCATTCCACGATAGAACATCAGCTGTCTCAGCGTCAAGACATCCCCAGTGGTGGACACTGCATACTGGGTGTTTTGTTCCAGTGCCATCAGTTGGAGGGTCTGGCTCTCTGGTCTGATGACATCAGGCAAAATCACTCCGTCAGTTCTGTCTCTTCCCAGGATAGGTAGATCTGTTTGCAGAGAACAGTGGGGGAAGCGGGGTCAAATAAAGGGATTTTACTGAAATTGACACGAGAATACATTGTAAACAGCGACCATTACTCATCAGTTAGTAACCATGAAATTACATTCAAAACACATTTCACAGGAGAACCTAGAGTTAATTTTGCCAATTATTATGGCTGAGACAAGTTTTACTGAGCAGGAGAGCATGATCTCACGAATAAGCGACTCTGGCTACACTAAGTTTCAGTACAACAGAAGTTTATACTGCACCAGTGTTCTGGGAGGACAGAAATTGAGTATACCAGAGCGTGGCCTCCCTTACCTGCTGGGGTAGGTATGGTCTCCTGAGTCCCTTTTAGCCCAGCTCGAACTTGTGCCTAGAAACAGGTGTCACGTGAAGCAAATGAAGTGTAAGTCAAGTCAAGCCAGTAGCCATTTGGTAAAAGTTCAATTTAAGGTTGCTGCTGAAACTACTGCTGAGGGGTAACAGTATCTAGTGCATTCTTTCTGGGCCTGAACATGCCATAAGCCAAGAGAACATAACACCAAAAAACCACCAGTTCCCTTCCAATGCTCAGCTCACAATCATAATATAAAAACCTGCTTGTTGCTAGAGTTGCAAATTTCACATATTGTTTGCATTTGTGCCCTTTAGTGTTCCTACACACAGATAAAAGCAATAAAGTCTAAAGGTCAATGGTGGTGTCATCTAAGGGTAGTTTATAGTCCACCTTAACCTCCCATAAAGTTTAGTCCTGAATAAATCAAACTGAAGATATGAAAGACATCACGCATTGAAATTAGGCAAATCCAGTAGGATTTGAAACCTAGGGTGGTCAAAGCTGAAGCAGTGACACTTGGTCACCTAAACTCATATTGGCCTCCTTATTACAATAATCACCGCTCCCTCCCCTAGGCCAACCACCCCTCCATGACATCTTAAGCCTTGACCAGGAACAAGAGACCCCAACTCAATGCACAGACGCTCAACTGGTCAAGGGCCTGACCTTCTATCCACGTGCTATGCTTCTGTCCTCAAAGTATTTCCCGCAGATTACAGACACCTGATGTACTGCTTTTTAGCAAACCATGGGCAAAAAAGAAAACGTTGTAAAGAGCAGCTAACAAGTCAATATAAGTAGAAAAACTACTATTTTCCTAAGAATGTCGCACCAGAGCAGCAAAATATTTTTAACCTAATTCCTTTTTTTAAGGTCGATTCCCTAGTCAGGAGATATTAAATCAGCTCCGTACTAAGAGGAACATGTGTGGAAATGTGATTTTCTCTGCCTCCCCTCCCCCCAACATTAGTAACAACGCATTTCGTGTTTCACGGTGAGTCACGCTGCCAATGGCACTGCTATCATTTGACCCTAAAAGATTCCTCACCAGGCCATGGGATCAAGCAGAGCCAAAATAGACAGTTACCTGCTCTGCGACTCTGTTCCAGTCTGTCCTGAAGATACACACCAAGTAGAAAAGGGCTTGAAAGAAGACACAAAGTATCAATCCAGACCAGAGACCTGTGGGTGTAAAATGAATATCAGAGATTAGGTCTTTTCAGGTCTATCCCTGTGATGATGAAAATTCCTCCCTAACTACTGCATCTGC
>RJWJ010028546.1:0-21323 GCA_004363605.1 Indri indri | reverse complement strand
AAAGTGGCATATATCAATTATAGGAAATAAAAAATAAGCAAACATGGTACAGATTTGCCTGTAATTCTGCTAACATTTTTGGTATTTTCACATATTTCTTACCCTTCACCTTTTCCTTATATACGTGAATCTATATTTTATATACTATTTAAAATTTGGCTTATACCATACATTCCATTTTGAAACTTGTTTTTTAGCCCAACAGTATATTATGGACTATGTTCAAAGTCAATGAATATTTTTCTATAACATAATTTTTAATGGCACCATTTTTGCACTTTATATTTCACTGGGCACATTATTTTCTTCTAATATAGTATAACAATGATAACATGCTTCAAATTAAATTTACTTTCTATAACACTAATAGATATTATTTTTACCATGTGATGATTTAACCTTGACTATGTTTCTAACATTTCTACATTACTGTGCAGATCACTAGTATTTGCCTCATATATAATACTTTTTTCACCCCTTAATTTTTGTATTTTGATTTAGGTATGCTTCTTATTAACAGTATGTACTCAGATGATTTTTTTTTTCATATTCATCTAAGTGGAAAATCTCTGATAATTAAGGGGGAATTTAACCCATTTGCAATATTTTTACATTTCTATTAGTTTTAGGTGCATGGGTACATGTGGAGATTTAGGTACAAGAATTACTTCTTGCCCTTTTATTGCTATCTCCTCTTGATAATTTTCTTTCCTCAGGGAAATACTAAACATTAAAAACAACATTTCTCTGATTAAAATACCCAGTCTAGAATATGGTGGCAAAATGTCTTTCATACCTTTTCACTAAATCTTGCATTTATATCTCATACTTTATTTAGAGAAAATAACCATTTAATACCTAGCCTACCTTAAGGAATTTAGAATCCTACTTATTTTACGGAATTTACGTTTTTTGTTTGTTTGAATGACAGACTTATGCATTTTTGTTCTGATATAAATTGAAATTTTACTTTGGGTTGGGAGGAACTCTTAGCTAAACTTCCATTTCGTCCTCAGCCCAGGACAGTCTGGACTGAACTCCTATCTCAACTAAAATTGTCCTGGCCAGCATCACCAGTGTCTTCTAGTTAATCAATCCATGGGTCATTTAATCCTGATATTGCAACAATTCTCACTGAAGCCCTCGACATCCTTGAGAAAAAGCTCCCAGAAGGCAGTGGGAGAACACGAGAGAACGATGTCCTAATGGACCTTCTCCTTTGGTGGCCTCTGCCATGGCACGAAAGGCAGGTTTCCGTCTTCGGTTCTGTTCTCTTCTGACTTACTAATTTCTCCTTGGGAGAGCTCATTTAAAAGCTGTTTCCTAATTTTTCACATGCAGGAGCCTGACGAATTCTATTAAAATAAAATCCTTACGTTTAAATCTGTGTAGGTTGCAGTGTATTAATAAAATTAGGCTATACCAATCTAACGGATTTTAAATTGCAATAATTCTGCTAGTTTAATATATTCAATCTTCTCATTTGTTGGAATAACCTGCTATTTTGTTGAAACTGCTGTCAAAGCAATAGTAAATTTATTCTAAAATGGTTTAATATTTGTGGCATTTGGCAGTATATTCCTAAGTCTTTAATTGCATCTGATAGAAATACAAGTCACATCTGTCTGACACACACGTCCTACTGGAAGGAAGCATGGCACCCGTGCAAGCCTGTTTCCGATGCTCATAAATAAGATACCAACAAACCCACAATATTGGTACAGACTGTTCTGGACTAAGTTCTAAAATGTTAACCACAGGAAGTGGTTTTATTTCTTTTTATAAAGTCTTGCCCTTCTCCCCCCATCAGCCGCCTATGTGGCCCTTTAGATTTCCTGGATCCCCCAGATACTCAAAATTACTGGAATAACCCAATGGAAGGTGATCATATTTACTTAAACAAAATGTGAATAAGTAACTGCCAAAATGACAGTAATCTAAACTAAGATCGTTCTGATTATTTTATTGAAACTGGGGGACTTAATAAAGCCACCTGAAGCTTGTAACATGTGTGATCACAAGTACAGATCAATGCATTAATGACCGACAGGTCTGATAATTTGTAAGATAACTTGAGTACTCGTAACTATAGTTTGCCTCATCAATGCTCTTGGTCATTTGTATTTATAATATGACTTCTTGCTTATTGAATTTTAAATTATTTTAAATAATTGGGAGCAAAAGTACTAAAAGTGGAATCGTTCCATTGGGATTAATGGTGCACTCGGTTTTTCTCAGTAGGGGCTTATGTAATTAAAATAAATTCTATTAATTGTAATAAATATAAATATGTAAGCTTATATACGTAAATATGTGAGTATTTTTATATTTATATAATTTATATATAAATATATAATTACAATGGATGTATTAAAAACTAAGAGATATTTATTCGTATTACACTGGATAGGGTTCTAAGAGTTTTTCAGTTTGAATTTGTCTCAAAGTTTTTAAACACAGAAACCAGTTTCTACAGTGTTTAAAGATATCGCTTTTTGATGCAATATTTATTGCCTTTATTTGTTCTTATATGTAACAATAGAGAAACAAAGCATATAAAGTGTAACATTTTGGAATTTCTTTTATTCTTCAGGATGAATTTTAATTATTCTGATCACTTTGCTAAGGTTATACTTCAGTGTCTTGATTCTGCTCAATTCTTCCCAACTGCACAATATTTTACCTCATGGTAAATAATTTGAAATTCTCTCATAGTTAGATGATCTATTATTAATTATTCTTGATCAAGAATGACTGTTTTTATAAAACGTTGTGATATAATTACTCTTCCACCTTTTTTATATTATGAAATATTTAGTCCTGGGTGAACAAGTCAAATTTGTGCAGTTTTGGCAAATCACAATTATATTCAAGACCATTGTGCATCAGAATCTAATTTTATCAGCATTTGAAACTTGTTTCGAAGTTTTGCAGGTATCAGTTTAGCACGTGATTTGCTAAATAAAGTAAGGGGAAAATAAAATATTGTGCTTTGTATTTTGATCATATGAGATAATTTATTCCTATGGCTTCAACTACTGATGACTCCCAGTTTTACGTGCAACCAAACCCTTTCTTAGCTCATGTCCCTTGCAAAAATACAAGCTACATATAAAATAATATATTTGCAGTGCATATAATAAAAAAAGATCTAATATTCAGAATATATGAAGAACTCCTGCAAATCAGTATGATATAAAATAACTCAATACTAAAGTGGTCAAAAGACTAGAATGAGCATTTTGCATGAGAGGAAATTCACATGACCAAATATCATGTAAAAGTAATTAGGGAAATGCAAATTAAAAGCATTCTAAGATACTAGCACACACACTGCATTGCTTAATATTAAAAGTTCTGAAATACCGCATGTTGGGAATGATGTGAAACGAAAGGAATCTTCGTGCTTTGGTAGTGGAAGCATACATTGGTTCAATCTTTTGGAAACAAATTGGCATTATTTTGTAAATTCGAAGTTACAAATATCCCATAACACAGCTGTTCTATTGCTAGCCATAGGTCGTAGAGAAATTTATATTCAGAAATTTATATGGGTACAGGAATTTCTAGCAGCATGTTTGTACCTAGGCCAAATGAGAAACAACTCTGAGGTCTGTAAGTGAATGGATAAATAAATGGTTGTGTATTCATACAAGAGAATGAAAATAAAGTAAAGCTACATCAGCATATGTGGAACATGAACAGTAATAATTAAAGAAATAATATACTACAAAGACACACTTTGTGATTCCATTCATAGAAGGTTCAAAAACAAGCAAAATTATATTATTTTGCTTAGGAGGTACAAACTAAAATGATAAAAGGGAGAGATGATTGTAAAAGTTGGAGAGTGAGATAAGGAAAAAGCATGGTTGTGAATACCATAAAAGTGAGAAAGTGGTTACCCGTGGTGGAGAAGGAGGCAAGATGGAGCTGTGAGTAGAAAGGAGTGACCAGGTTTTCTACCTAGGGTGTTTTAGTTATTGTTCAATTTCTTGACCTAGGTGATGAGTTACAGGGGTTGGCTTTATAATAAATATCAAACTCTATATGTAATTACTATGTTATTTTTTGTGTGTGCCTGATATATTTCATACTTATAAAAAGGGTAAATAACCTTATAATGAGTATATTATTTTAATATACATATCTTAATGATTCATCAAACTTTGTTAAAACACTCCCAATTATATATTTAAAATTCTAAGATGGTTAATGTCACAAATATGTAGCGAAACACTTTATCTTCAAAGTAAGTGCACTCTAAAGAAAGTAACCCTTGAAGATAACTGTCTAACAATTTTTCAATTTTTTTCTTCTTTTATTATTTGTTCTTTCTCTTCTAGTGTTAATCACCTAATGTGAATATGTGTGATATGATACACAAACAACATAGTTAAATCATAAAACCAGTAACCTAATTGTTGAGGATTAAGTGTATGTTTAGAATCATTCAAATAGGATTATATGAATACCTTCAGCTAGTGATTAAACATGGCTGATAAAAGTTAACTCATCCATATAACTTTTACCCTATTTTGAAAGTGTAGTGGAGTATAAACAAAAGATGGAGTATTTGCCTTTATAAAACTTATGGCCCTAAGATTTTGTAACAGAGCTATTTCACTTCTTGAGGAAGTAGCTCCTTTTGTAATATTTATTTAAGCAAGGTTTCTCAGGTCACCGACTGTTAAATAAACCTAGTTAAATAAGAGCAATGCATGTTAAAGATGTAAGAATTCCTTACCACACACTCTGCATTAACTTTCCTACTTTTCCAATATTTCCTTGTACTGAGAAGTTTCAGGTTCTCCATGTAGCATGGTATAAGAATGATTATTTACATAACATTTTTTTTCTCTGCTGCAAATAGCTTTGGGGCCACAGACCCTTATCCTCTCTGTTCCCCACTTATGTAATAAAAATACTTCTATCTTCCTCATAGAGTTTAGAGGCAATGACGTACGTCTGTGTGTCTAAGACTTGAGTAACAGTCAAAGGAAACAGTATGATTTTAGTGTATTGTTGGTATAATAGTCACATTTCTCAGACTGATTATGCATTAATGATGTTTGGTGGATGATGATACAGTATGATCGCTTTAAATCACAACTTTTACAGTTGCTAGGGGCTTATATATTATTAATCCCCTTTTGAAACTCAGATTCAGAAAAATGTGGTAGCTTGGACTACTCGGTTAGTAAATGAGTGAGAATTGAAGACTAATGTCCCATCTTACAATTCACTTTCATTTTCATTATCTCGTGCTTCTATTTAAAAGACTCAACCTCTGACTGTTTAAAAATAATTCATTTTAATTATGTAACTGTTAACAATACAGTCTCCCGGGAAACCCTTAGGATATTACAGATAAAGTTAAATTCCAACTTGATCACCAAGCCAATCACACAACAGCATCTTTTTCAGAAGGGTGAGCAAATTTCACATGGCGAACTATCTATTTGGATTAGGTTTGGTTAAAAATAAATGAAAACCCAAAATGACAGTGCCCGAAACAAAATATAAATTATTTTCAGCCTCGTATTCAAGAAGTCCAGATAGTATCAATCAAGACTATGTTCATGTTCCAGAGTATCAGGGACCCTCCTCCTTCTTAACTTCTGCACAGCAGTGGCCTCCAATTTAGGTCAAAGATGGCAGTTGGAGCTACAATCATTATATTGCATTCTAGCTACAAGAAGAAAGGATACTTCCCTCCCGCCCTTTCAGTACGTTTACAGGCGGTTGTGCATCATTTTCACTTGGATCCCGTTGTGCAAAAGTTAATCTCAGGAACATAACTAGCTGCAGAGAGGCTAAACAATGTGTTTTTTATTGCAAGCAGCTGTATGCCCAGGTAAAAACTGAGGCTTTCATTTTCATGGATAAAGGAAGAACAGTGTCTGCCATAGTAAGTGTTCAGGGCAGCAAGAATTCTACTGTCTATTACTCTCTTTTCCTGTGTGACCCAGACATCTGCTGAAAACCTCAGCCGTTAGCAGGAGATTTTCCCCTCAATTGTTGCATTTATGTTCTGACTGCTTTGCCGCTACCCAAGGTTGCCTTGCAATTTCAACTCTTGTGTTCATAATTGCTTTAAAATTTAAGATTAAGTAACTTTTCCTTGAATAGCAAGTTTCTCTTACAAACTCCTCTGATACTTTGTCCATATCTGTTGTTACAGTTATTACATGGTATGACATTATGTATCTGTTTACCTCTGTGGACCACAGGTAACTTGTCTTGTTTATCGTTGTGCCGTGGTACACAATGAAAAAGCTTGTTGAATATGCAGGAAATTGCCTTATGAAGAAAGAATTATTATTTCACAGATCACTCTTGAACTTGTTCTTTATTTTTTGATTCAATGTTGTGTGATTGAGATCTGTGTGATAAATTTGTTTTAAAATTTATTTCCAGAGAAGGTTATTTTTCTCTCAAATTCTTAATGTTTCCTTTTATCTGACAACCTAGTTTCCCTTCTTGCCTTGATTATCTCCATTCATCAAGCTGAAATGAACGCTCTATTCCAGTAACTGTATTGGCTTGGGCACCTAGTATTTCAATTTCCTTAAATTAATAAATAAATTGTATTTAAATTATAGGCAATTAAAAATTTTGTGGGAAGCGAGGGGTATAAAAATGTTGACTTTTGACGGCATGAAAAAAGGAACAAAATGCACATGTAAATGGAAATAATTGTATCTGACATGAGTCTTGATATGGATATGTATATATGTATATTATTTATAGACTTGATTTCAGTTATTTGTAAGTAAAGATACAACAACTGCATGAAATTAAATTAAGGAATCTATTAATAGTAGATCACAATGATTGTGTGTTTATGGTTTCCATGTTATAAGGGAGTTGTAGCTTGGAATAAAGGAGCCTGGTTTTGAGCCCCAGAATGTTTTAAATATACTTGTTATCTAATATATTATAACTAAGACCTGCTTTTTACAGGACACTAACGAGTGCTGGTAAAGACCTGCAGGATAATTTTCTGCGGGCCCTGGCAATGAGAGAAGAAGACAATCGCAGTGGAAAAGTGAGTGTAAGTACATGTCTCCCAGCAGCTTAAAATGTGTATGCCGAAGGCACAGTTAATATTTAAAGGATGACCTTTAATATCTTGCCTGAAAAGTAATTCCCGAGGGATAAAATATGGCTCTTTATTACTTGTATCTTATAAGAATATATGTAGAAATTTTTAAATTTCCATTTATATCTGTAGAAGTAGCCAAATGAGAAAAAAAAAATTAGAATCCTAAACATCTATTGCAGAGAAAATACCTATACTTGGCAGGTTGGTTTTCACCTTCAACTTTGGGCTTCCTCTAAGTACAACGTTTTGCTTCTTTTCAGCCTGACCTGTTACATGTCCCTTGCCTGCCTGACTTTACGTGACTCCTAGAAGGTAGCCCCTTAGTCTACCTTATAGGTCTATCTTGGGAGATGTGATAGGAACTACATAGTAGAAAGACATGATTTTGAATTATCTAAGGGGAACATGGTTTTGCTTTTTAAAATTTTGTGCCAAATATGTAACGATTGTCAATATTATTTGGAATAGAGATTTACTTTCATACTTTGTTAATATGAATATTTGTGCTAACAGTCTTCCTAAGTCTTAAAATGTTCCAAATCATATTTAATTAAATAGACAAATATCAATATTCGTGCTGAAACTGTAGTAAGTCATTGACTTACAGAAAATAATCAGAAGTAGTGCGATGAAAAATTTAGAGCAAAAGAAAAATATATGTATAAGGAGATTTGTTCTACCAATATTTTCTCAACAAAAAATTTGGAGTTTTCCTCACTATAAGGTCCATTGAAAATATCGTATGTAGACAAAACTCTCGATGTATTTCAGAGAGGGACAAAAAAAATCATACTTTGGTTAAATAATTGAATAGGACTTGGAATAGAGGAAAATTTCTTGTAGGAAGTAGGCTGAGAGAGATTTTTAAAAGGTGAGGATAGCAACGTGGGCAGAGAGTAGCCTTATCAATCACAGCAGAAAGTTTGGACTCTGTCTGACTGTTAATAGAGCAACAAGAGAAGCAGAAGAATGCAGCGTAACAGCAATCAGTGTTAGGACTTCCAGAAAGAAGCAAATGATCATCGGTGATCAGGCAAGGTCGCCCGTTGTGTTTGGCTACATGTAGTTTTTTGTTTCGTCTGGTTTTGTTTTTCAGTATTTGACATGAGCAAGTTCCACCCTTAGTAAAGTTGGAAATCAGATTCCATAGGATTAAAAAAAAAATGGTATGCAATTACACAGTAGGACCAGCAAGCTCAAACAGCGTTAGGGACTGTGTTTTGAACCACAATGGTATAGTCCCTCTCAAAGATATCTTAGTCTTGTTCTCCCATTGGTATCTCCTTTGATGACGAATTACAGCACCATCCACCCATTTGCTAAGTCAGAAGCATGTCAGACTCTTCAACTTCTCTCATCCACATTGCGTGAACTGCTAAGTTCTCTTAAGTATAAGTCAAATCAATTTACTTTTCGCCATTCCAATTATCCTCTACCTTAATTCAAACCACCAGTATATCTTAAATAAGTTTCTATGCCAGCCTTCTAAATGATGCCCCTATGTGTTTTCTTGCCTGACTTCCATTCATTTTCCAATCCCTCAACACATTTTTCTTGTGCACCTGCCCAAGCCTGGGATAGTTCTAGTCACCGGGACCCCAGGGGCACTGCAAAGTCCATGACCTTCAAAGGTTTATATTTTAGAAAGCAGAGATAGAAACCAACTAAGACAAAAGAAAAGTGGAATAATTAATTTCAGCTCTGGATAGACAGATACTATAGAGAATATCGCATTAGAAAATTAAATGGAGATTAAAGAGATAACAGTTGCTCGCTTTAGCTACCGTATATAGAAAAATCACTTGGAGAAAGTGAAATATGTTGGTTTTTTAATTAAATGAAGAATTTAGCTAGAGAGTTGGGAAGGAGAGATGTGCTAAACAGAGAAGAATTTGGGAGGGAGAGACATTCCAAGAAGAATTAACAGCAAATTACAGCAATGATGCCATACATTCAGAGCGGTCAGAAGACCAGAATGTCTGGAATATAGTGAGTGAAGAGACTTACAGAAACAGATGAGATCAGATAGGAAGTCAGCAGCCAGATCATGTCGATTTTAAGGAATTTTGTCTTTTATTTTTATATTTATTATTTTATGTATAGTAATAGAAATTCACTGTATGATATCAAGCAGAGAAGTGGCCTGATCTAGTCTATACTTTAGAAACACTGATCTCATGTAGGGTGGGGGACTTGGGAAGCAGGGCTGGAATAGAGGCAGGGGGAAAAGTTTTTTGAGTAAACCAGCAAGAGATAAAACTCTTACAACAGAGCGATAGCAATCTAGGTGGAGCAAAGTTGCTAACTCATGCCTATGATTTGGAGGGAGAGCAGAGAGAACTCATTGGTGGATTGGAGGTGGACTATTAAAGAAAGAGGAAATCAGGATGACTTCTAGGTTTTTGGCTTGAGCAAGTGGGCGGATGGTGGTTCTATTTACTGTGTCAGGGGAACTCTTGAGGAATGCATATTCCAGGAATCAGCAAGGAAATAGTTGTGTTTTAGCTGTACTAATTTTGCGATGCCAATTAGATATCCAAGTAGAGAAGCTGATTGGTTATTTACATATTTTGGTTTGGATCTTAAGGGGAGAAGTCTTGGCTAGAAATAAACATTACCAACATCTAGATGGTATGTCAACTTACAGACTTACAAGAGTTGACTAAGCAGAGAGTATAGTTTGAAAACATGAGGTCCTATAACAGATCATTAGGCTACTTCAACTTTTAGAGATCCGGGATGTGTGGAAGAGCCAGCAACACACGCTGAGAAGTAGCATGTAGGAGAAAAAACAGATAAGAGCAATGTTACAAGTACAGGGAGAAGAAAAAAAAATCCAAAAAATAATGGTTATCCTGTCAAATGCTGCTGAGAAGTCAAGCAAGATGATCCAATATTAGTTTTCCATAGCCGTCATGACAAAGCGCCACAAAGTGTGTGACTCAAAACAAAATAAATCTATTCTCTCACGCTTCCGGAGGCCAGAAGTCCAAAATCAAAATGCCAGCAGAACCGTGTTCTCTCCGAAGGATCTAGGTGAGAATCTGCTCCATACCTTTCTTTTAGCTTCTGGTGTTGCTGCCAATCCTTGATGTCCTGTGCTCTGTAGACGCGTTACTTTAATCTCCGCCTCTGATACGTTTTGATATCTGTGTCTGTTTTCTCTTCTTATAAAGACATGAGTCACAGTGGATTAGAGCCCACCCTAATTGCATACGACCTAATCTCAACTTTATTACTGCTACAAAGGCCCTATTTCCAAATAAGGTTACATTCACAAGTACCAGGAATTAAGACCTCGATATATCATTTTTGAGGGATTTATCAACCCACAACGATTGGCAAAAAATGTCGCCATCGTTGTTGGCCAGATAAACGTCAATGGTTATTTTGGTGAGGGCTGTTTCAAAGGAGGGATGTGAGCAAATATCTCACTGAAGTGGGTTGAGAAAAGAAAAAGGTATACTAGTGAAGGTAAGGAGAAATGACTGTTTTTATCTTACATTTTAAAAATTGATATATAATAGTTTTACATATTTTGGGGGTACATGTGATACTTTGATACCTGTATACAATGTCTAGTGATCAAATCCGGGTACTTGCGATATCTATCACCTCAAACATTTATTTTTTCTTTGGAGAAACAACCGGTTTTGAGGATTTTCACGGTGAAGTATAGCATAAGACATGGAGTGGCAGTGGTGTGAGGTCTGGAGTCAAGGGAGTTTTGTTTTGCTCTGTTTTAAGATGAGTAATATTAAACCGTGTTCTATGTTAATGGGAAGGACTCAGTAGAGAGGAAGGTATCGGTGGTACAAGGCAAACCTGCCACGTTTGTTGGTGGATTTGGGTTTGGGAAGATGAGATAGCTCTGCTTTGCGTGTGTTGTTTTCTCTGCATTGTTGGTCCAGTGATCTCTGTTACATAACTATGATTTTTCCTTAGAAAAGGTCCTAAATTTACCTTTTATGAGTATGCTAAATAGATAACATTTAATGGTAGTTTGGCAATCAATGATTTGGAAACTAGAATCTCATCAGACTTACAGCTTACTGACTCCTAAAAAATATATAGTCATTTAGTTGGATCTTTGAATTTGTGATATTATTACAGTGGATAGGATATAGACCTTTGTATTGAGGCTTATTTTTCAAAATCTGAAAACCAGACCCTGAATGGTTTTATAGAAAACTATATACTATAGAATACATTACTTTAGATAGATCTAATTATCCGTGTCGTAAGCTTACTTAAAAGCCATTTACTAAATGGATAGGCATTTTAAATAGTTCTATAAAATCTACAATATTCATGAGATTTCTGTCTATTTTAATTCACTGTCAGCAAAAACTACATGTGAGTTTTATGAGGTCCACAGCTACATATGGGCAAATAGTCTGAACTCTCCAAGGGAAACAGCTATTTCCGAAGCATTAGGTTTTTCTACATAATGTGTGGGTACAAAATAAACGGAGAACTTCATTTGATCCTGTTTTTGTTTCATCTTGTTAAAAGTACATACTAGAAAATTATCATATGGTTTTAGAACATGGTTGACCTGCATGGCCCAATATGACTTGAGGTACTAATTCCATAGCAATTTTCTAAGGTGATTTTCTTTAAATGTCACTGGGTAATGAGAAGATTAGATTTGCTTTCCCATAGTCACTACTTTTTTTGTTGTTTGTTTGTTTGTTTGTTGGAGACAGGGTCTCACTTTGTTACCCAGACATGAGGGCAGTATCATCATAGCTCACTGCAACCTCAAACTCTTGGGCTCAAGCAATCCTCCTACCTCAGCCTCCCAAGTAGCTGGGGCTACAGGCACACACCACCATACCCAGCTAATTTTTCTATTTTGTTGTAGAAACGGGGTCTGACTATGTTGCTCAGGCTGGTCTGGAACTCTTGACCTCAAGCGATCCTCCTGCCTTGGCCTCCCAAAGTGCTAGGGTTATAGGCATGAGCCAACATGCCTGGCCACGACTTTTAATTTTGTTTTTAACTTTGGTGATCCCAGGTTTCAAATGCTATTTAGTGCAATTGATTCTTGCTCTGAGTGTCCTGTTTCTCCCTCTTGTCTGATTGATTTATTAGTTTCCTACATTTAGGCCTTGAATCTACTTTGCTGTAGAGTCTGGAGCTCTGGAAAACAGCATTTCTCTCTGTCCACCCTATGCTTTCAGTGTTCAACTTATAGTACTATTTGCTTGTTATATACATTCATTTCATTCCCACAAACATACTGCTTTGACATGTAATCTCAGGGCTGTGCCCTGGGAGAGAATAAGGTTTTAGGAAAATTAAAACTTCATATAACTTCTACTCAAAAATTAAAAATTCTTGAAAATTACACTTCCTTTAAAGCTTTCGGTGGTTCATTGGTCAGATATTGTTGGCATAGTTTTTGTTTAGATAAATCCCGTTTTTTAAAAAACTTGCATTAAGGCAGAGGTAATCTGATTTAATTCAAGAATCAACATAGTTTCATCAATGCCTTCCAGTTTCACGTATGTGTATGTGCATAATATATGTACATATGTGTGCATGTGAATATACAAGCACATGTATAAACACACACATTTCGTTCCTTACATCTTTCCAAAATACTCTTGTTTTAAATTACTATTGTGTTCCATCATTTAGTTTAGACAAAGCATTGAACTTTATGTGCAATTTATATACAAAAATATTTAAAAGAATTTTTATTAATTGTGTGGTGCTTCAAATGAGTATTTTTCCTGGTAATGTAGCTATTTGGTTTTATTTTAAATGTGAGCCAGTCATGTATGAAATGTTTCCACCTCATGCCTCATGTATTTCAGATTTAAAACTTCTTAAAAGATGAAAATGAATAACTTACCATTTCCTTCTCATTTGTAAGCAGATTTATTGTTTCCTGAGTAAATGTAGTTTTCTGATTGCTCATGCTATGAAGCTTTTAACGCTACCACCACAGCGAGGCGTTTATAAAGCGTGTGCTTCTGACGAGTGCTCAGCAAAGCGTATTAGACAGATCTGGCTTTGAATATCCAGAAACTCACATCTGGGACAAATGACAGTGACTCAAGCAGATGTAAAAAATTCACAGAAAATTGAACTCACTGTGTGAATATATGAGATATTAGAAAATGCATTTTTCAGAAAAATGAGTGAAAAAGTTATGGGAGTTAGATACTTAAATGAGACTGAGACTAAGGGGGTATTTTTCCCTTTAATTTCCAGCAATGTTGCAATGAGAATGGTAGAATTACACTGGAAGCTTGAATGAAGACGTATATCTTGAGAGCATTTCATGTGTGTGATAGAGATCAGGGAACATCTTTGAGGTCAGGATGTGATAACTATATGAAGATGTGACTATATATAGAATTATATATAGACTATATATATATATAATTTTTATATATAGAAATTATATTAAAGAGGTAAAATGGGTGATTCTGAGATAATAATTTCCAATTTCTTTCTAGACAACTCCTAGATATTCACATAGTAGATCAATCTGTCTTCTCTCCTACCTTGGTGTCTATGACTTAATTATCTTGCAGTTTTACTATTTTCCTCTGACGTTTGAACTCTCTGTCTTTCTTAGGCTGATCATCTTATGTCCCCAGTTGACATGTATCTCGCCTACCGTATACACTTTTCCCTTAGTGAATCATCCAAACCTGTAAACTCACTGACTGTATGTGTCTTGCTACCAAAACAGAGATTTAAATATTTTCTGTTCATCTATTATTTAATTTTTTTCAATTTGTCGTTAAACACATAAGGACAGCTGGCCCTATACCAGGCATTGTACTAGCTGCTTGGTACACAACGAGTAGCAAGTGCCTATGGAGAGTTGCTTGGGAAACAACTGAACAATCAAGCATAGAAATAAAAGCAAAATTGCAGCTGTGACAGGTGCTATGAAGGAGAAACACAAAAAGCTCTGATTGTGTATAAGTGGGTAGGAGGATGATACGATCAGATTTTCAGACAGAAAACGTCGGCGTGCCTTTAGTATAGGGAACAAATTACAGAGAGGATAAAGCAGATGCCAGAAGATGAATTGCAAAAATGGATAGGCAAAGATGAGATGATAGTTCGGATTGGGACGGTGACAGAGAAGATGAAGAGAAGAAAACTGATTTGAGAGCTATTCAGAAGGTGAACTTGGCAGGACGTGGTGACAGAACATGGTTAAGGAGGGTGCTGGAGGCAAAGCGAGTGGTCCTCACGCTGGGTAGATGACATTCCACTCTCTGAGATGTTGTGCACTGAGAGATCAGGAATGGCGCACAGAGATCACACGTTTGATTCTTGACATAACTGAGTTTGAGTTGTCTTTGGCAAAAGAACATGTGCAGATGTTAAGTAGGTAGCTGGAGAAAAAGATCAGTGATATACATAAGGGATCTTACTTTTTAAAACTTTGTGTTAATGAAATTATAAAAGCTGCCATTCTATACATCTTAGGAAGCATTTGCAGATTGTTTTAAATTTGCACATGTGGGATGAGAGCCAAATATATCCATGAGACTGTCTTACCCTTGATGCAACATAATAGTAATATTAATACTTATTCAAATTCATAAATTATAAGAAAAAGCTTTTGACTGCCTCATAGTAGCAAACACAATGGCTTTCATACTGTGAATGACACAAAACAAGCAAGGGGATACACGAAATATAGGATTAGGAATGGATGAATTAAATGGCTATCCCGTCAACAAATGGTTTCACTTCCTAAAATTAAAGGAAGTCATAAGAAAGATTCTAATGAAAATCAGTTGTCAGGAAAGATGTTGAGTGTTCTATAAGAAACAACCTTCAGAGCAATAAAAGGGATCTAACAAATGATTACTCTTTAAAATTTATGGAAATTATCGCTCAATCTAATTTGTAAAACATGACGGTGAATTTGGCAGCATAAACTGAAGTTGTAATACGTAACGGTTCTAATTTAATGTTTATGCTATTAGGGGAAAATTGTGTTGCATCGTATTCAAGAGATTTTTTTCCTTCTGATTTTTTTCAACTGGAAAGTTGAATATAATTTAATACTTCAAGAGTTTGGTGTGTATACTCTGAGCACAGCTTGAATCACAAACAAATTTAGCAATCATGTTGATTTCCCTTTTTCTCTTTAAGTCGAGTACGTGGTGAATTAATTAAGTGCTCTCGACAACCCAGCTTTTGAAGCAGTGTTCTGTTTATTTAGAGGCAATGGCTGAAAAGGGGATGCGGTTGAGACTTCTCGTTCCTTTTCCCCACTCCTGCGTCCAGGCACAGATGTGTTTTACAGCTGGGTCTTCACAGAGTTGTGCTCCCTTAGATGAGAAAAGCAGTGCGTATGCTGGCAGGTGGCTTCTCCCTGGACCAGTTCTAGTTGTCTGACCGTTGTTGGTGTCTATATTTACTCATCCCGGGTACAGTGGTGCTCCTCTCTGGACCAGTTCTAGTTGTCTGACCATTGTTGGTGTCTGTATTTACTCATCCTGGGTACAGTGGTGCTCCTCCCTGGACCAGTTCTAGTTGTCTGACCGTTGTTGGTGTCTATATTTACTCATCCTGGGTACAGTGGTTATGGGAGAGGGGCTGGATCTGAACCAGGGTCTTCATTGCAGCAAGATGTCAAGAATACCTGCTCGCGTTGGCATGGTGGCTTTTTATACATTTGTACTCCGATTCAGTTCTTGAGGTACGGGGGGAAAGTCTCAGAAGGGTCAGTTTATCTGTCGTTCTTTTTTTTTTAAACTCTCTAGTCTTCTTCATATTTGACCAATATAGGACCTTTGCAGTGTTCTGTGGTTTTCCATTTATGATAATTGCGATGACACTATTTTTTTTCTGTTTTACTGTTTATGGACAGTGGATTGTTTACAGTTCTTGGCTGCTGTTAATAATGGTGTGAAGATTCTTCTAGGTATCTTTGTGTGCATATGTGTGCATGGGTTTCTCTTAGCTATATGCCTAGAAGTGAAATTGTTAGGTTGTAAAATACATGAATATTCAGCTTTGTCTAGCAGGCACTGGCACTTTCCAAAGTGATTGGGGCAATTTACATTTTCAGCAATTGTGTATGCAAATCTCTATTGCTTCATGGCCTTGCTAATGTTTGGTTTTTTAATTTCTAATTTTAGATAGTCGAAGAAGTGTGTCATATCATTGTTTTTTTTGAAATTTGCATTCTTTGATTATCAATGAGGTCTTCCATGTGTTTATTGGTTATTTGAATACCCTCTTCTGAGAAGTGTCTGCTCAAGTCTCATTTCTCTACTTGATCTGTTGCCTTTTTCTTATTGATTTAAGGCACTTTCTCTATATTCTAGGTAAAAATTCTTTGTTTAGTATATGTGCTGGGAATATCTTCCCTCATTCTGTAGCTTTCCTTTTTATTCTCTTAATGTAAGGTCGTACCTTTAATGTGGTCCAATTTATTAATATTGTCTCTTCGACTAGAGCTTTTTGTATCCTCTTTAAGACATCTTTGTTATCCCCAATGTCACAAAGACTGGCTAAAAAAATAAAATTTTATTGCTTTATTGTTCATATTTAGATGTATATTTTACCTGCAATCACTGTTTTGCATGTAGTGTGAAGCAGGGATCAGGTCACATTGAGACACCCATTGCATATCCTAGCAAAGATATCAAGCAGGCATAGATATAAAAATTAGGATTTCAAAGTGGAGGTTTGCGTTGAGGTTAAAATTTGGGAAGTTTTCATTGTACAAATGCTACTTAAAGTTATGAGATTGAATGCTATGGTAAGGGAATGAGCATAGACTAAGAAGAAGCCTGAGGACAGAGCCCAGGGGGACTCCAATGTGCCATCCACACTAGACTTAGTGCTGTGTTCATGCAGCTATAAAGCTCAGTGGACTGTTATGGAGCACAGTATGCTGTAGGTTTCTGTAACTTGGATACAACTTTTAGTAATGCATCCTCTGATTTTATTGATTGATTAATCAATCAATCAATTTGTGGCCTATGCCACAGTCAACTCACAGTATAAACTTAATTAAATGCTAGGGTAAATCAGAATGTGAGGTTTTAAAGTACGTATTTTTATTAAGCCATGCCCTTCATTCTGCACCAACAGTATTGATTAGTTTGAATGTAAAAGCGGCATTTACATTTTTTTCTTGAACATTTTATGGTGTTTTCATATAATTCAGGTCATTTGTCCCAGCCTATCGGAATATTTTGGAATCCTAAATAATTAATCCAGCATGTTAGCGATCTCTCCTTCATCCATGGATTCAACGTTGGCCGACGTGATAAGCACGTGACTGATAGCAAATGTCACATCCTACAGGATCGCACCCTGACATCTTCGACTGTTCTCTGACTGTGTTGCTCCCAGTCTCAAACCTTGTTTGAACAAAGCTGTTCAAGTCCATCTAACCTACTACCACCCAGGCTGTTTCTGCAGGTTTTCTAGTAACAAAATCCTGAGATAAGCTATCTTTCTTTGAAAACCCACTTGATTTAGTCCGGAGGTGAGTCACCTGACACAGTAAACTTGACCACATTCTTGTCGAAGTGAACCACTTCCAGTGTAGATTTATTCCAGCTCTGTGACGTGGAACACCCACAAGATGGCATGATGCGTGCTCAAATGTTACACTTTGGCATTTAGCCACCTCCAACTGAATGACAGTAAACGTCTCGTGCAAAGTAGCTTTTATTCGGCCAGATTCAGGAAGAAAGTCCTTAAGAGTGCATTCATTTCAGTTGCCATGTTTATGAAATTCCTATTTTATGCAATGTGCTGTTTTAGATGTGAGGAAGGCGTAAAATGAATTACGGGTCTCCATCCTCACACCTTATATCTAAGCTCTAGGTCTGCCCCTCACGTTGCAGCTGAACCCACAACTCTATCTTCATTTTCTGCACAGTTTTTCACAAATCGTATTTTGTAACGGCACTGCTTCCTAAGACATCTCCGTCAGTTGTTGCAAACAGCTTCTCTAACTTCTCCTTGCTGGCAGTGGCTCTGTTTGGCTCTTTGCAATCATGCACCTGACATTCACATCCCGTGAACCATCTTTGTTTCTCTACTGTCATATTTAATGTAATGACAGATAAACTGAGTCTTACAAAGGTTAAGCCATGTCATTAGTGACCCAATGGGACTAGAATATAAATTCTCCCATCTCCCCGTCCTATTATTTTTTATTAGTCCACAAAGTGTGACTTGAAATTGCAGAAGTATTGAATTTAAAAACCCATATTGACAATGAGTACAAATCCAAAACTCTCTTAGGTGCGTTGTCATGAATTTCATGGAAAATGAGGGCCCGCTGCTCCCGATCTTGCAGGCTTAACTGCTGTTACACTCCCAGGGGATCTTTAAGTTCTGAAATTTTTGTTTAGGTTGTAAGGGATCATTTGTTTTTGAAGCAGTTACAGTAGTACTTTTATAAGGCAGGCTACCAAACCATAATATGTGACTTTAGCAATGAAGGTTGTTGATTATCATTAGGGAACTTGGATGTTATACACTTGAAATTGGGATATTCATTGGGATATTTTTTTAACAAAAAGCTAAAGATTACCAGATCTCAAAGGGAAAAATTAGTAATCCATGAATAATGAACAGGGAAAATATTTTTAAAAGGCAGGGTGTCCGAATACCTCTGAGATCAGTTTAACATATAAGATCCACACTTACATAGCAGATTACCAAAATTCAAACCAACCTTGGCCACTGTCTGAGGGCAGTATTTTTGAAAGAATGAGCTGTACTGAAACAGTTTCTGTAATATATTAGGCACAAATATGCTTTCCTTCCATGTTAGGCACGCAGAACTTTTTCCCACCTGTTTATTTTTCCTTAAACAAACATGTTATCTGATATAACTAGTCCAAAGAAAATTTTCTCTTCCCCTGCATGAACGAACTCCCCTCTTACCCCTTTGCTAAATCCTGGAGTTCTGTTGTAGTTCAGGATCTTATATTACATCCGTGTCACTGTTTGGAATCGCTTCAATAGGATAGTACCTCGAATTATTGTCAAGCATTTAATCAGCTTCTGTTTAACTCAGTTTTCTCCTTTGACAGTTGTACATTTATTTCCCAAATGCAAATGTATTGTAATGTAGATTGGAACCCCTGTGCTGTCGTGAGGTTTTAAACAACAAAAAAAACAAGCTTTGTCTTGAAGTTTTTTATAGCTGCAAAAAGTGGCAAAATGATCTCAACAACAACAACAACAAAAGACAAAGGAGAAGAAAAGAAAAATTTATTTATTAAAGGAGAAACACGCACTTGTGCAGCTGAGCTTCATGCCTCTTCATGGGTCCCACATCCAAAAAATGGCGGTGCTGATGTGACCCGAGAGTGGGGTTTTGGGCTCTCTGACCTCAAAAGGTGAAGCAGAGGACACAAAGACCCTCTGTGTGCAGCCTCCGTCAACTGACTAGAACTGCTGCCTGGCAGGTGGTGTCTGACCAGGAAGGAACGCCGTCGGTGGTTGTGTTGAACCTGCAGAAGCCGGTGGAAGTCACTAGATTGTCTGAAATCGGGGAAGGAGCAAATCTTTCCAAAGGGCTGTTTTTTGTTTAACCCTCAGGAAAGGAAGCCTAACGGCAGTTAACAAAGGAAGACGGTACCACAAGGTGCGTCTGACTTGCCATCCGTCATGGCTGGGCGCTTAGTGTTAAGGTGTCTCTGGGGTCCCTTTGGCCAGGAGGGGATCCACTCAGTCGGGGCCTAGGATTTTATTTTTATTTCTCGGAGGACATAATGAACTGGACAGGACTGGCAGGTGGAAAACAAAGCGAGACACCCAGGTGTCAAGGTGAATGCAGGGATAACAACGAAAACACAGACTGTGGGTCGTACGAAGGTATGAATTCCACTTCACATCAGAAAGGCAGGGTAGACAGACACCAATGACCTTGCATTGCTCACCTGTCCCCAGAGGTGAGTGGGATATGAGAAGGAAAAGTTTAACCCCAGGAAGATGAAAAGAAGAATGAGATGAGAAGGAGGAGAAATTCGAACGGACCGAGTATTTTTCTCAAAGAAAGTGTGTTTGAGCTGGGAAAAAAAAAAGGCAACTGTGTATTTTACCTTGGCAAGATGACACGTCTTGCTACCAGTGAAAATAAGGCTCACAAGGTAGGTTAAGTCGAGTTATAGAGAAAAATTTGAAAAGCTACATTTTTCATTCCTGAGTTATGTAAAATTCACATCTCAATTAAAAGAGAGATGGTTATTTGTAATTCTACTTGAGGTCACTTTGGAGTAATTCCTTTGTATTTTAGAAAGTGAGAGTTAGATGATTTTTGTTGAAGTGATACTCTTGTGCAGATACATTTTCTTTTGAACAACACTACTTTTCAAGCAAATGCTTAACAAGCATGTGTATGACTTTATTTTCCAGAGGTAAAAAGTGGCCTAATGGGAGGAGAAGGCAAATACCAAAATGATTTTCCTAAAGTGTTTTCATAATAATCACTTTTCCTTAAACATGAAAATATGACACTAATACATCTTGCTCTAAATACAGACTGGAAAACTGCAAACTAGATTATATAGCCAAGAGGAAATGACATTTCGAAATGCTCTGACTGATTTTACTACATCACCTTTTAAATAAAAGAAATAGAAACAAATGTCAGGAATGTGTTTTCAAGAATTAGCTTTTGCTTGTGGTATTTCATTCTGGCTCTAAATATAAACCTGCAAATAAAATTAAAAGAAGATATTTATTTGTTTTTATAAGAACAAAAACAGTTTTTATGTCAGCTATTTAATAACATCATTACGGCTGATTTTGTTCTTTTTTTCTTTAAATCTTTCTATTTGGAAATAATTTCAAACTATTGAAAAAGCATAAGAATAATTGCAAAGAATACTCGCATACCTTTCAACCTATTATTACCTATCATTTTAAATGACACTTAAAACTTTTTTTTAACATATCGAGTACATTAATAAAAGTTAATTGTTCTGCATTGTTTTGTGTGTGTTACAGGCAGTATCCCTGTCCCCCACATTCTTCGGGGAAGGACAGCTTTGCCAGGCCACAGGAGTCCTCTTGGGGCAATAGGGGCCAAATTGCCTGTCTTTTATATTCTATGAGGGGCCTCTCCACTTGCTGTGAGAAACCCAAGGAAGTGCCTAACTATTCTACCTAATGAATAAATTAAAAAACAATTAATATAGAGCTGGAACCCATTCTACTAAGTGAGGTATCCCAAGAATGGAAAAAC
>RJWJ010028545.1:0-21330 GCA_004363605.1 Indri indri | reverse complement strand
ACCTTTAAGGCTTGCCAAATTTCTTTTGAAAACTCCAGTCTACTAGGTTATAAAAACAGCCTCCTAAGTTATAAAAACAGCTCCCAAGCCCCCCAGTAAGCTCCTGCCTTTACTGAATGAAATGAAATGAGCCAAATATTTCTTCCTTTTGCAAACAAGCCCAAATCAGCATATAGATTGGAGAGTGAAAAAAAAAAAATACAAGAATAAAACCAAGCCCCTCACTAAAATGCCCACTCCGATCGCAGGGTACAGGCAACCATGAGTCAACATGTGATCCTCACCAAAGACAAAAACAATCTGCTCACAGCAAACCCAGCTGCAGTTAATAACATGAGCAATATCAAGAGCAGATCTGAATGCACACATGCCAGTAAAGAGTTTTATGATTTCAGTAGAGAAAACTCCACCTTCTACTCCATTGAGGGCCAAGAGCAAAGTCAGGCAAATGGAAAATATGCTGGAAACAGTGTCAGGACTCTCCAACGAAAACATTCCTTCCCTTGCCCTTTTAACTATTTGAGACAGAGATGCTTTGTAACTAGAAGATGAAGAATCAAAGTCACCACTCACCCTTGGGGAAACTCCACCCTAAGAGTGTCTTATCATAATTGCTTTCTGAGATGCTGGCCACTCGAGGATGCATTTACCTCAGGGGTATGTGTGATGTGTGCTGCCAACCTGAGTCACCTGGTAAAGGTGTCTGTGGAAGGCATCATTGTTTTCAAGTTTAATTCCTGGCTTAAAAGTCTAAGTCCCTATATTATTAACTAAAGGAGAATCAAATACCCTAATAGGGTGTTCCAGTTTGTGTGTATATGTGTGTGTGTGTGTATGTGTGTGTCCCTTTTTTATTGTTTTAAAATCTGGCCCCCGAGTCAAGAAGTTGTACTAAGGTTGGAGAAGTCTTTAATTTCACTCTGAAAAAAGAATAGAACAAGGCTGGGTGCTGTGTCTCATGCCTGTAATCCTACCACTTTGTGAGGCTGAGGTGGGAGGACAGCTTGAGGCCAGGAGTTTCAGACCAGCCAGGGCAATAACGAGACTACTATCTACACAAAAAAATTTTAAAAATTAGCGGGCATGGTGGCACATGCCTGTAGCCCTAGCTACTTGGGAGGCTGAGGCAGGAGAATCACTTGAGCCCATGAGTTTGAGGTTGCAGTGAGCTATGATCAAACCAGTGCACTCCAGCCTGGGCAACAGAGCAAGACCCTGTCTTGAAAAAATAAATGGCCAGGCATGGTGGCTCATACCTATAATCCTAGCACTCTGGGAGGCCAAGGAGGGAGGATTGCTTGAGCTCATGAGTTCATGACCAGCCTGAACAAGAGTGAGACCCCCATCTCTATAAAACAACAACAACAAAAAATTTGTAAATGAATAGAATGAAACAGAGGGAGTGTTAGCAAGCAAGAGCTCAGTGTAAACCTTTTAAATCCAGCCTCTTAGTAGGTCGGAGATTTTGTTTCTTTCTTCCTTGATTTCCCTGGATTCAGGATCCAGTTCCTAAGCTTCCTAATCAAGCTGCAGAGGGAATTGAGCTTGCTGGGAGAACCAAATAGTTGGGTGCTATATGTTTGAATAGCAGTCATGAATGACAGTCAGAATTCCTTTCTTACTAGTTGCTTTTAGGAGTGTCCTAAATATCATAGGTTTTCTAATTTTTTTTTCTTCAAAACTCATCCTTTATTTTAAAAAAAAGTTTGTCCATGTGTTGATTGCTTACAAATAGTCTATTCTTCCTTCATGGGAAATTCAACAAGGTCAATATCAGGGCCATGGTTTTTATTCTCTGTTCAGCATCTTTTTATGGCATTCATTGTAATAAATATAAATAGCTTTGTGTTTGGGTCATACTTTCCTAAAGTAGCTATCTGTGTTAAAAGTATCATATTGGTCACTTTCAAAGCCACTTAGGAAGGCAAAAACAGGGAATCAAGACTTGAGGAAATGACATGGCCAGATCGAATTCGTGTGAGCGCCAGACCTGAATCCAGGTTCAAGGCCACACTTTCCCCACACCCCTCCTCTTTAATGTGCATTGTCATCTAGAGCAATAGCCTCAAAATACACTGAACACCATGACCTGTATCTTAACCACGTTCCACCCTCTGTTTAATAGTAAACTCAGGTGGGACCTGTGCAAGTTTTGTTTTTGTTTTTTTGACTCATACCTTACCTTCCTTGTCCATTAAAGGGGATAATCCCACCCCCTCACCTATATCACAGGCATTTTTAGCGGCAAATGAGCTCATAGGGGTGAGGGGAAACTTACCCTTTCCCCCAAAAGTTCACTGAAAGATCAACTCACAATTAAGGCAGATTAATAAGAGAAAGGTTTATTTACCAAGCACATGGGGAGAATCACAGAGTGATCACGCAGTAGCCCAACGGGATCCAGATATTTCTATACCTGTCTTTTAGAAGGGGAGGGGGAGATGAACAGTACAGGTAATTCTGTTTAGGGGCGGTAAATGGTTTCTAGGAAAGATGAATGGATGAGGGAAACAGATTGACTTGTAAATGATTCTTTTCGCAAATTAAATTAACCTGAGAGACAGAGATTATATTTAAAACGATTTGGGCCAGGCCTGGTTGCATTCTTGATCTTCTTTCCCTGCAATATATTGAGATGACAGGGAGAGGAAGGGAAGTCAATTGTTCTTTTGGTAAGTTTCTGCAGATAGAGGGAAAGCCCCTTCCAATGCTTTTTGATCTTGAAGGGCCTGTAATTCAAAATACTCTTTATAACACAGAGTCATATTTTGGGGTGAAATTTCCTGAGCTCCTTCAAGATCTGTAAAAGGGCTTTGAGAAAGGTGAGCGTTTATTAACACAGCGGCAGAATAACGATCCCTCAAAGATATCCACATCCTAATCCCCAGAACCTGTGAATGTTGGGTTACATGCAAAAGGGAATTCAGTTGGCAGATGGAATTAAGGTTGCCAGTCAGCTGAATTTAAATAAGGAGAGTCTCCTGGATCATTCAAGTGGGCCTGATGCAATCACAAGAGTCCTTAAACGAGCAAGAGGGAGGCAGAAGAGTGAGTGTCAAAGAGTGATGTGATTGTGAGGAAGGCTCCACCAGCCACAGCTGGCCTTGAAGAAGGGAGGGGCCGTGGGCCAAGGAAGGTGGTAGCCTCTGGGAGCTGCGAAAGGTAAGAAAATGGATTCCCCTAGAGCCTCCAGAAATGAAAACACCTGCCAACACCTCAATTTTAGCTCAGTGAGATCCATTTTGGACTTCTGACCTCCAGAACTATAAGATAATAAATTTGTATTGTTTTGAGCCACTACATTTGTGGTGACTTGTTACATAATCATTGAAAACTAACACAATTATTAAAATGTGTGCACTTTCAAGGACTGAAACGGGTTCTAGATGGATTACAAGAGCTGAGTGAAATACAGTGAGCAGGCTCCCCACCTCCGCCCCCGTGTCTGCCCTGCAGGTGAGCAAAGCACATCTGATAGAAGAAAGACAGCAAGACAGCAGGTCCAGCAGGAGCTCGGCAGCCAACCGAGTGGGACAGCTCAGACTGCAGCTGCCCCTGGGACACTGTGAGTAGGGGCCTGTGCTAAAAATGACAGGAGGATCATATCCATCCCACCGCCCCATGGTCACCAAGGGGGACAGACAGTCCTCCCCTCACATCCTGCCCCCTCCCCCGCAGCAGCACCCTCTTTGTTTCTGTGGGTTCCCTTCTACCTTTGTCAGTCCCCTCCAGGCTGCCCTCAGCTCACTTCCCTGGGAGCAGGATTTGGAGCTGGCCAAGGGTACTGTCATCTGCCCTAGGGCCACAGGCCCAGGAACACCTCTGTGGGTCAGGTTCCAAGGGAAGAGTAACAGAGCAACTTCATCCTTATTCTACTCTTGCAACTCCATCCTAAATCATTCCTACTTCACATACATCTCATCAGAGGGCCTCCAGGGACAGAGGCAAAGCAAATGCCAGATTTTAAAATTATTTTCCTCCGGCTGTGCATTAACATTTTATTTCAATCTTGACCCAAAGCCTGCTCAAGATACGAAGCTTGAGGGGATTCCAAAGGTGGATCAGAGCCAAACCGATTTTTGGCCATGTCTCCATGCCCCAGCTCTCCCCCACCTCCAGCAGCCTCGTCATTAGAGTGAAAATCCTGCCCTGGAGAGTCCCTGATCCCTGCAGATTTACAGGCACCCAGCACCCCAGCCAGGCCTGAACAGCTCTTTCCTGGTCAGTGCAGCTTCCACAGAGTGTCCACTCTGACCTACATTCCTGGAACAATTTCTTTTGCAAATCAGCAGGTTTTAAGCAAACAAGGGCACATTTCAGGACATTAAACTATGCAATTAGCTGAGGGTAAATTTGGCAAAGCATCTGGTCTGCTCACCAAAATGGAAACAGAAAAAAGTGCAGCTTTTAAAATTAAACATTTACTTTGTAAGGTTAATTCCGTGCAAATCTACTTGAAATGACACAGACGCTGGCTCTGTACAAGAGGACAGAGGGACATGGATTCTTGGGGCTGCTCAGGAGTATGATCCACTGGTTGGGGCAGAAGCTGAACAGGAGACAAATGTAATTTAGTGGTGCCAGAGAATGAGACCAAATCACCGAAAGATGACACTTGAAATCTCCAAAAATCAATTTCAGCAAGTTTTCACATTTTACTGTGAGCATTAAAACTGTTAAAAGAATACATTGTATTAATTAAACTAAAGATATACTCTCTGATCTCTTGGATCTTAGAACACATATCTTATATAAAAGCCTTGTACCACTCTTCTCTTGTATAATGCGAGGTCAAAAGCACGGGCCAATGAAACAATAAAAGGACAACGGAGAGAAGAAAGCAGTTGTGGCAAAGATACTATTAGACCCTTTGAGCCACTTCCATTTCATGAATATTTTTGTTGAAGTTTTATAATCTCCCTCTGAGACTCGGAAAGGCCAGTTTGAGATAATATTTCCAAACACTGGAGTAAGATAATACATATAAAGGCGGGAAGATCAGGGAAGCTTGCTTTTCAGGGCGAAAAACTATGGAACATGGCAGTCTAGTCACTATTATCATTTCCCCACTTTTGCAGCAGTAGGCAGTCCCTGGTGTAATAGAAATAATGAATCGGTTAGAAAAGCCAAGACTGGTCTTCTTTTACCTTTCATTCTGCTCATCTGAGGAATTCTTATGAAATTCTCCACCTGCTGACTCTATGGCATGACCATCCTTTTTTGGTCAAAGCCAAACTATTCCAAATAATATGGGAAACAGGAACAGAAATAGGATTTCAGTAGTGACGAATACAAACTTAGAGACATGAGAACATATCAAAGCACTCAAATAAAAGCTGGAAACTATAAAGAGGTTACAGAGAGTAAGGGGTCTAGTGGACGACAAGCCGAACAAAAGCCAGCAGGTCTTTGAAGAGCAAGGACAATTCTCGCGAGGCTAGAAACAAGATTGGAACACTTGCGTGCTATATGCAATTGAGATACTTAACTGCTAACTACAGGTGACTATTTTAAATTTAAATTAATTAAATGTAAACAAAATTTAAAATTCAGTTCCTTGGTCACACTAACCACCTTGCAAGTGTTCGATAGCACCTGTGGCTGCTGGTATCTGATAAGAGAAAGAAGCAGGTCTGGCGGGAAAATGGCGGCCAACCAACGAGTGGTATAGCTTGGAGTGGAGTTGCCTCCGGATACCCTGAGTAGGGGCCCGAGCTAAAAATGTCAGAAGGTTCATAACTGTCCCATCTGTGCAATGGGAATATTCCCCCTACCCTAACATGGGACAGCATAGATACAGGTTTCTATCATTGCAGAAAGTTCTCCTGGATGGTGCTACTCTAGAGAGAGAGGAAACAAACCAACAAAATCATTAGAAAATGGAATCTTTGAAAGATGCAATAAAGGCGAAATTAAGTTTCTCCAATTTTGAAGGAGAAAAAGTGAGGAGTGACTTTAGGCTTTGAAACTACGATAACTGTTGAGTGAAGACCAGATGTTTCCCACATTTTTGAAAAGCTAAAGCAGGAAGCTTGTAAGTTAGAACCTTTCCTTGTGAGGTGAGTGGATGCTGGAATGGGAAGGAACACCATTAAATTATATCCTGGGAAATATTTTAGAATAGGGTAGCAACTCAACATCTAGGATTTAGTATTGGGGTATTGACTAGAATGAACTTAGCCTTAATCATCATTTTGCTTTATCTGTTCAAATCCTATGCAAAGAGTATGCAAATGATTGGCACATATAAGAATTACTGCATGGATCCCAGAGGTTTTCATTTTGTTTGCCTTCTCCAAAGGGGGCTGTAATCCCAAAACACAGCCTTAGATCTTGACCTCAAAATCTAGCCACTTTTGCTTCACCCTGTAGCCTCCTTTGTACCCAAAGGGAGTTAGAAGAGCTCGCCTCAGACTTTCCTTCAAGCAGCCCATCCCATCTTTACTGAGAAGCTACAGAGACTGAGTGCACCCTAACCTCAGACATACCCACTAAATTTGCATGGTAATAGCGTGATACAGTGGTTAGAGCCTGAGCTTGGGAATCAGACAGCTCTGAATTTGAATTCTAGTACTTCCTCTTACTAGCTGGGCAATCTTGGGCAAGCCACCTGGCCTTTGTATAACTCCTTTGATTGCAAGGAACATTTTCTTCAGAAGAACTGAAAATTGATTGGTTTACATACTTGGGAAACCCAACAGGTCTGCTCCCCATGTATAAGGAATCTACATTTTAGGCTCTCTTACTTACAGTGCTCCTGTTCTGGTACCAATTTGTTTATTAGTCACTTTTGGTGGCAACTGACTAAACCCCGTCACAAACTAGCTTAAGCAAATAGGAAATTTATAAGGTCACATGACTTGGTGGTTACAGAGTACTGTAAACCTTAGCCATGATTGAATCTAGGGCTCACATGATATCTTTTTCTCTATGCTTCAAATAAGCATGCTCTATATGGTGAGTAAGGTGACCCCCAGAAGCCCCAGATTTAACTTGACAATTCCCAGGAGACAAGGATCACATCTTCCCTGGTGGGAAATTTCTATTTGACCCAAACTGGGTCAGTGTTCATTTGTGACCAAAGAGATGGGTGTTCTGATTGACCAAGCCTGGATACACATTCATCCCTTTTACTAAGGGTAGACTGTGTAATCCAAACTGCATGAAATGAGTTCCCTACAGGAGAGAGGCGTTTTGAGTGCTGGACTGTTCACAGTAACATGCTCACTGCAACTTTCTAGTCTTGATCTCCTCATCTATAAAATCAGGATAGAATACTTTTCTCATAGCACTATTATGAGATTAAATAATGTATGTAAAGTATCTGCAACACTGCTCAAATGATGGTAGCTAGTATTTTGCCAAACAATAATTTACTATTATTTTGTTTAGGACACATGGTTTTGTGTCAATTTGACTAGACAGAACTACATTTCCCAGAATTCCCTTTCCTATGTTTCTGATTAGCCTGTGCCAAAAAAAAGATTCTTGTGTGAGATTTGGAAGTGAAGCAGCAGCCATTTTGTAGCTCACAAATGTTGTCACGTATCTGCTGGTTCGTCCTGCTGGTGTGGGGCAGCAGTCAAGGCTGCAGCACTTCCACCTTCCCCTGGGGTCCTCCTTCAGCATCTCAACTTCCAGGCCAGAAAAAAAACACACAAAACTAACACAGCACCGACCACATTTTAACTTCCCCACCAGAGGCACAGACCAGCATCTTCTATCATGGATCGCTCATTGGCTCAGATTTGCCCAAGGTCAGTGGCAAAGCCCACACAAGAGGCAATGAGATGCTTCAGCCAAGGGGAGGAGTTCAAATGTTTAAATCAAGCAGGAGCCCTTTTCAGTCTAGTTACACAAAAGCCTAAGTCCAAATGGGTGAGGGTGTCCGTCACACCCACATACGTGCAGGGTAAGAATTTCTCGCCATGTGCCTTTCTGCAGCTGAGACTTGGCTGCGTCCCCCATGGCAGCTGCCCAGGACAGTGTTCTCTGGACTTCCTCATTCCTGGCCTCCCCATACAGGAAGCAGCAAAGCAGTACACGTTGCTCCCTTCTCTGAGCTATAGGGAAGCTCTGCACATGCAACACTGGCTGAGAAAGGAAGTATTCCCATCCTGTCACATGAACCGAGATGGATTTAGGAAAACGTGAGTTCAGTTTGTGCCTCCATCAAGGCATCCATCAGGATAGGGAAGCTTCTTGGCTTTTCGACCCTTCTCACAACTTTGTCTACAAATGTCTCTTCCTTGGACCTGCCTGTCTGAAATTCCACCACTAGAGTCACATATTTTGGGCCCAAGTTACAACCGTGTGAGACAGTTTAATCATCTTTTTGCCTTGTAACAGTAAGTAGAGATCCCGCAGTAAGGTGGGAGGTTTAATGGCAATTGGTGGCATTGTTGGGGGGATAAGGACCCAGCAGTGGAGCAGGGGAGCCTGTGTGAGTGCCTCGACTTGACCCTGTGGGTGTGGCAGGGCTGTAGGGCAGGGAGCCCCTCAATGTAGGGTAGGGCACATAAAGGAATAAAGACCCTGAGCTGCTCTCTCCCAAAGCTTGGCCTAAGGCCACATACTCATCTCAGTCATTTCAGAGGCCTGGCCCAAGTTCTCTGTGATGGTAGGTCAGAGGCCTCTGGTGTCCTGCCTCCCATCCCCAACTTCACCTCTGATCCTAACTGCAGTCTGTGCCCACCATCCTGACAGCCTTTTGTCGAGTGCAGACCTGTGTCTTTGCTGTCTCTATTTTGGGGTTTCTATGACACCGTGGATGTGAGTGGGAGCCCACTTAGCACAGCCCTGACCCGCAGGGGATGAATGCCCCCAAGGTAACCCTCAAACAGTGGGCGGTGGGAGCTGATGGATGAATGCTGCTTCTGGCTGCTCATCAGTGGACAAGCCTGAGAGATTTTTCACATGCTCCTCAAGAGGCCCTGGGTGGGATTAAGCTCTGGTTGCTCAGTAATGGCTTTGATAACACACCTTATACTGACTTTTCTTCTTTCTCTCCCTTTCCCCAGTCCCTCACTTCTGCTCCCTGGGATCACCTCCCAAATAAACTTCCACATAAACTACCCACACACAACCCCTTATCTGAGGTTCAGCTTTCCAGGGAGGACCCAAGATAGGAAAAATGATTTTGTGTAACCCTAATAAATCCCAGGGTCCCACAGGGCTGTCTCAAAATCCAACACACAGACCGGCAAACAATAAAGGCATTATAAAAAGGAATTCCAATCTTTAGCATTTACAAAGCTATAATGAAGGGCATCAAACACTCTAAATGCCCCTTGTCCAGTCCCCAAACCATCTACTCCAGACCCCTTTGGATGCCATCCTTGCTGTTTTTGTTTTCCATCTCTTTTAATATATAATTGTATTTAGCTTCTCTGACTTAATACAGTTTCTGACTTAACAATTTTTTGACTTTGTCACGGTATTAAATGCATTTTCAACTTATTATACAATTAGTTGATTGGGATGTAGCCCCACTGTAGATCAAGGATTATCTGTACACACACACTCACACACACACACACACTCCTGTCTTCTACTGAAGCTATTTTGAATCTGCATCACTGAAGAGCAACAGTCTTCTTTAACTGGTGGGAGCGGTAGGATAAGCGACTGCCGACTCCCACCAGTGCCCTGCCCATTTGGTTCTTGGATAAGAGTTGGACTGCAAGCTACACAGAAGCAGAGCCTGGCTTGCGCAGAGCCCAGATAGAAGCCCAAAGCAAACCTGTAAGGAGACAGCATTTTTCACACAACAACATACATAAGAAATGAGCATTTTTTTGCACCATATACTCAAATAAATGGATAAAACTGCCATACCAAAAGCTGAGGGAATCCCCAACTTGTTTGACAAAGCGTGAGCCATTTGCAGCACATCAGTGTGCCAGACCACCCCAGCTGGGAAGGCTACGGAATGTGCAGGCAGTGACCAGGGCCCTGACACTGTGGTAGGTCCTGAGAACACGTGGAGAGCTGGCTCACTCTCTCTCAGCTTCTAACGAACACAGCGCCTGCTTGACATTTTCCTGCACATTCTTACATTTGCCAGCTGCCTCCCTGCCCCCATGCGCACATTCCACAGCATGGCAATTAATTGTTCTCTGCTGTTCAGCAGCATTGGTGTGCATAGCCACAACTGTAGTCTTGCTTTGTTCCTGGTTTAATCAGTGGCTGTCTCTGGCTGTCCCTCAAAAAAACAGACAAAACCAGCCAGCTGTAGACCCAGCTGTCAGCGAGCCCTGACACTGGCATTCAAGTGGCCGCAAGAGAGCCCAGAGAGTGCCCAGAGAGAGCTCATTCTTCTTTCTCCTCCTCACAATTGACAGGCTCTGAGGAAGGAAACGCGAGCTCCGGGCTTGGCAGCGGGGCAGGAGGCTCTTGTTAACAGCTTGCCTTCCTGTTTATATGGGGTCTGGCAAAACTGTTAATTTCTCTCACGGAGGTGACAAATGGGAAACCTAGGACCGCCAGGGAGCAGCAGCCTAGAAAACAGCCCAGGCGCGACTTGCTGAAGCAAGGCCAGGAAGCTGGAAATGGGTGGGCAGGGCCCCTCCTGGGTTCCCAGGCCCACCGAAGAGGACATCTGCACTTAGCTGTCCTCTCTTGAAAGATGCGCTGAGCCCCACTGTGTGGACGTGGCTGTCTTGCCATGCGGTCTGCTTCCCACCGGAGTGCCCCAGTGACAGACACAGTGGAGTCCCTTCAGTGCGGCTCAGAAGCCACATCCCAAATAAGCATCTGTGTTAGGACCTGCAGGGTCCTCACTGTCCCCAAAGTTTAAACCACTCCAGGTAATACACCAGGGGCAGGCAGCCCCTTCCTGCTGCTTCCCCGGGCATCCCACACCCTAGGCAGTGTTTCTACCCCTGCCCGTACTTGGAGAGCACCTGGGGAGAGTCAGATTGAATTGTTCTGGGGTGGGGCCTGGGTGCTGATCTTTTTAAAGAGCTTCCCAGGTGATTTCTAATCAGCAGTCAGAGTGGACAACCACTGCAAAGGATAGGTTGTTGCTGTTGGTAGTTTCGTTATCAATCATTATTATTATTTCAAGTTAAATGCTGGCTTATTTCAAAAGCTTCTTTGTGGGGGTGGGACAGAGGCAAGGAATGAGATGAGCAGGAAAAAGAATTCCAGAAGTCAGAGCCCCCTGCAAGGGCGAACAATAGCCCCCATTTGACTGGGGGCGGGGGGGCTTTTTCCTGGGATGTGGGACTTTCAGTGTTAAAATAAGGAAAGTCTGTCACCCTACCCCCCCCCCCAGGGGACCCTGGGCTGCCTTCACCATGGGTCCCCTGGGCCTCTGAGCCTCTTGAAGGCAGGGGAGGGGTCTTATTCCTGCTTGCCCTGTATCTGCCGTACAGTAGGTGTTCATTATCTGGCTGTCAATGTACTGCCTCCTGTTTAATTCAACAAAGCTCCCTAGCTGCTGCTATTTTATGTAGGAATGTTACCATGCTTTCATGGCCTGGAGAAAGACATAGTATTATTTGTTCTAGAGAGAGAAGCAGCTTCAGTGTGGGTGGAAGAGCAGGTTGTGGGCTGAGCTTTGGGAGAGCGTTTGCAAGCCTGTGGACGCGGAATGCTGTGGCTGCAAACATTTCAGGGAAATGGAGCTATTCTCGCCACAGATGTAGATCTCATTTAAATATCCCTGTGCCCACAAGTTTCCTATCAAAGGAGCTGGACTGCAAAAATTAGCTGTTTTGGAAGTTCTTTTTCTTATAGGAGGAAAATCAGGATTCTCTTTTTTCTTTTCTTTTTCAGTTTTGTATGAAGGAAGTAAAATGAGGATCTGTGGCGAGCACAGCAGCTCCCTTCCTAGGCTCTCTGAGAACCCTCAAAGCCTGACAGGCCCTCAGGAGCTGACCATGAAGGCCTCTCCAGCCCACCACGCCGGCCCTTCCCCGTGTTCGGAGTGGCTGCCCCGGCTCCCTGCATGGCGTCTCCTGTCTGGAAGGCTCCTGCCAGCCCTCTTACTTCTACTCTGCAGTGGTCAGCTCAAGCCTGGCCTCCTCCAAGAAGCCCTACCTCCCTCTCTCTCTTCTGGAAGTTTCCAAAGCAAGCAGAGTCTTTACTACACTGTCCAGCATCCCTCTGTGATCCCTTCTGGAAGTTACCGGGTAATTAGTTCCTCCAACACTTCCTTTGCTGATATATTCTCTGCCCACCAGCTTCAGTCCCGGTATTCCTGGGACTGTCTGGATGGCTGTGGTCTGCCCACCTGCTCACCATGGTGTGTGGTTAGCGGCAAAGCCTGTAATGAGATATTCAGTCAGCAAAAGGCCCGGGGAGGCTGCAGTCCTCCGGGCTTTCCTCGCTCCCAGCAGCCGAAGGGGAGGGTGGGGAGGAGGGCACCAGGTTGGCTCTGCAGGCAGGAGGCCTTGGGGGAGTTCTCTGATGCAGCTGCCTTCCCCGGTTCTGTGTGGTGGGCATCCCCCCAGAACTTCCGTGAGGCCACAGGCTACCATCTCTGCTGGGGCCTCTGCTGTGTTCTTGGCTCTTAAATCTTGGCCACACCCTCAGCTTGGCCCCACCGACAGCAGCTGAGCACATGATCAGGAGCCTGACTCTGGAGTCAGCTCCCTGGGTTCTGGCTGTGTGGCTGGGTCCTCCTGGTGCCTTAGTTTTCTCATCCAGAAAATGGGGATAATATTAGTACCTACTTCACTAGGTTATTCAGAGGATCAAATGATCTATTTCTGTTAAAGCAGTTAGAATAATCCCTGACATATAATAAGTGTTGGCTATTCTTGTTTAATATTATTTTAATGGAAAAGAAAGAAGAGATGACCAGTCATCTCTAGGTGAGAGGCCACCTGATTTTTGCGAGTCCTGCATCCTAAAGTTTTCCTGTCTCCAAGTTTAGTTCCTATTGCTAGAGGCAGTTCTGGCCTCCTGAGGAACTTGTTACCGCAGCCACCCCTGAGTTTCATTCTGTGCTGTCCTCTGTCTCCCAAGAGGCTAGCCATGGCTGAGTTCTAAAAAAGTTGTCTTTAATTGCCACCCTGATTTAGTCTATCTCTAATTGTTTTGAATGTGTTAATCATGGTATCTTAAACTTCCATGTGCTTTTTGAGGCAAGCAATTCTGTCTTGTGCATTTTCTTTATTTCCCAACTATGCCTAACATAGTTCTAGGCACTGGTTGAGTGACACATAGAATCTTTGAGAACCCAAAAGCAATTTACCACCCCATTGCCTAGTGTCCATGAGACCAGAAATAATACAAGGTCAAAGGACATTCTTGACCTTGGACATCTGAGTCTGGATCAGGCAGGTTGGCAGAGACACATGGCTTGGATTTTGGTAAGTTGAGAGAGTGGAGTTACAACCAGTGGAACTTCCAGCCCTGGCCTCTGTCCACTCCCTGAGGTTTGGAGTAAACCCAAGTAGCTTTATTTGGGAGGCAGACAGGGGAGATGCCAGCAAGAGCCAATGAACAGACATCCTTCTCTCCCTTGAATTTATTTCCTCAGCAGTGCACTGAAATATGCTGAGCCTAGAGTCTGCAGTAATCAAATAGACATGGACCATGAAGGAGCTATCATTCCAGGCTGCAAGGAAAGCTCCAAGGCTCTACTGTGGTTCTCCATGGCCACTCTTTTTTTTTTTTTTTTTTTTTTTTACTGGAAAGGGAACTGTTTATAGCATCTCTTGGGTCCCTGTGGCATTTTAGTGCATTTGTTGGAAAATGCTTTTAGATTAGCATCAAGTGTGTGTTATCCTTGAAAAGACTGGATGAGTAATAAATGAGCTAACCTATCCTATTTTCCATAAAGAACTCTAAATTCCTCCCACTTCCCTGAACAAAATATCTGTATTCCCACCCACACTCTCAGCTAACCTGCTGCCAAGGCTGAAACCCAGCCAAGCTGGGCTTCAGTACTGCTCCTGGGGCTTCAGGCTGCTCCTCCAGCCAGCCAGGGTCCTTGACTCTGAGTTCTTGCTCTGCTCTGATATAGATAAAGGCAAATTAATGGGGCCAAGAGTTCCTCTGCCAGATGGGCTGAAATGCCATAGCCATAGACTGACTGCAGTCAGCAGTCCTCAGAGGAGTCCAGACATTAAATGCTTTGCTGTGCAGAAGTTGTCAGCGAACAGCGAGGCAGACCAGCCCCCACCCGCCATGCATGCCATGTTCCTGCTCGGGCTTCCAGGTACTCCCTGCCCCTCACCTGAAAGGCCTTCCCTTCTCCTGGGCACCCAAAAAGTCCTACTGTCTTTCAAGGCTCAGCCAAAGCTCCTCCGCCTCAGCCATTCCTTCAGAATAGGTGCATATACTGAGCACCTGCTGAATTCCAGGAATGGACCAGGGGTGAGGATACCAGGATGAAACCCACAAGCCCTCCCTGCAAGGAGCTCCCAATCTGGAAGGCTTCTCTGGTTGCTGTGGCCCAGAAGCACTGCCCTTCTTTGAACTCTTTTGAACGAGTTTAAAGTACAACATAGATCTCACAGAGTCATCAGTCTTAGAAACAGAAGGAACCTCAAAAAATTCATCTGGTCAGTCCAACCTTGGCTTTTGTTAATATTGACCCCAACTTACAGATAGGTTAACAGAGCCCCTGCGAGGTTAAGAGCATTGTCCGCAGTCACAGAGTGAGCTGGTGGCACTTAGGTGCTCTAACTGCCCTCTGTGTTGGTCTTATCTCCCTGAAAGGTCTCTAAGCTTCCCAGGAAGTGGCTAGGACATTTTAGCTTCCTGTCAACCCCTCTGCACACATTAAGTGCCTAATAAAGGCTGATAACTTGCTGATTGCTCTTGGGTCTCTCTCAGCTCCACAGTCACAGGGCCCAGGTTAGGGGGCTGCTCCACCTGAGACCCTGCAGCCCAAACCCTGCATCTGGAGAGAAGCCGATTTCTTCCCCATTGCCCCAGCGTCACATTCACACTGCCTTGGTGTGGCCTCCTTTTCAAAAGCAGCCTTCAGCCTCTGTCAGGGGACTTGCCTCTCACTGTTTGCAAAGACAGGCCCAAGTGAGCAGCCCTTAGGATGAGAGAGTTTTACTTAAGTAGGGGTCTTTGTTGCAGTCTTTTTCCTCAGAGAAAATGAAGTCACCCTGATCTCTTTTTCCTCACGAGCCATTTGGAGGACAGGAGATAATAAGGACAGCTCACTTTTCCTCCTGGAAAGTCCTCCGCAGCTGCTCGTGAGGGGCTGTGGTCTTGCCAGGAGAATGCAGGGTGGGGGAGGAGCTGGTGGGACTGTGCGGGCAGCTCAAGGTGGACGCCACCCCCAGTGGCAGGCACCACAGTGAGTCCCCGAAGACCCTGTGTGCCTGGGCCTCTGGCCAGGGAGGTCAGGCCTGGTTGTTACCCAGCCAAAGGCAGCGGTGCCTGTGAAAATGCTCACCTATAGACACTTGATATGCCACAGGCCAAAGTCTGCCCACGTTGTTTGTCCCTCTGAGGTAGGGAATTTAGGAAGCAGGAATTGAGGACTCTGCATGGGAACATTTAGATCAGGTCAGAACCTCAGTGTAGATTTTTTTGCTGTCTTGGTGTTAAATGTCCCATTTAACTGATTTTCCAGAGCTGACCCCAGGATCTGGTAAGTTGGGAGAGGAACCTCAGAGCCTTGGAATTAAACCTAGGGATGGAGAAATGGGGAGGGGTGCTCAGAACAGAGAGAGAAAAGGTGCCCCACTCCCAGGGGTGATCAGTGTGTTGGGGGCCGGGGGGGACAGACTCACAGGGACGTGATTATGCCAAAGAGAAACCAAACAACTCATCTTCCTAGAGCTCAGAAACCAGAGGAAGGAGCAGCTTGCTGGCCTCAGGTGTGACCTTTTCTTTAGGGGCCTGGGAAGTGAGAGGATGAGCTGGAAGAGTGGATTCAAGGCCAGGAAAACACGGGGGTACAAAGGCAGAGGTCCTGGGCTGAAGTGGGGATGGACTGTCTCAGGGGCCAGGGAAGGGAGAGAGATGGCAACCCCAGGCAAACTCCCAGCCAGACAGCAGGACCCAGGCTGGAGAGGCAGCCAGTGGCCCACAGACGGCCTGCTTCTAGGACACCAGACACTGCCTCTTCCCAAAGACCACAAAGCATCAGCCAACAGAAAAGCCACCTAGGCCTCCTTGCACACTTTCTTACTCTCAGTGCCAAGAATGTGTCACCTTCTGTCCTTCTGTCTTCCTGACCTCACCAACTACACTAAGCAGAACAGCCAGACACTCTCCAAACTGCTATTTGCCTCCTGTTACCTGGCAACAGGCAAGAGACAGAATGAGTAACCAAAACCTTTAATTTTTTGTTTTCTTTAAATAAAATTCCTTGAAAAGAGCTCTGAAAGTGAGAAGAAATCCTAATTCAGTGTAACACTATTGAATGTTTCCATTTTCCAGAGCAATTCAATCTCTAGATTTTTAATTTAAAAAAAAAAGAAAAGAAATAACAGAAAAGGATCTTAGCAAGACACTAAATGAACCCATGCAGTTTGGAAATGAAGATTAAAAGTCTTAGCAAAGTTTGCACTTTCCCCAGATCACACATGTGACGGGACCAGCTGACCTCCCATTCTTGCTCAACCATGTCATCCCACCCTGATCCCGTCCTGGGTCGTTTCTAAGGGAAGAATTTAGCAATTTCTCCAAGCCCAACCACTTCTACTGGGCCTGAATGTGAGGTTAGAATATGCTACTAGGCAAAGTAGGGATGTGCATTCTTCTACAGAGTGACCTGTATAACATACAGATTGATGCTAAATAAAAATTAAGTGTGTGCCCAAAATAATGTAAAATGCATTTGCACATTTCCTGGAAAAGTAAAGGTGGAGTGTGGGGGCTCCTTCCTGGTCCTGTTCCAAGGACCACACTTAGCTCTGTCAAATTCTGCTGTTGCCTCTAGCAAGTCCCTGCCCACTTCTGATAGCGCCTTTTCTCCGTCATCTGATGGCTGCGCTCAGTGGACACCAGTCCTCTAAGTCAGACTTGCTGGCACACACAAATACAAGCATCCTTGGTCTGTCCCACGTGGACGGGCCTGCCTGCCTTACCAGCTGGACTGTGAGGTTCTTGCAGCATGGGATTTTACTCTCAGGTTCTTCCCTGTGTCACCAAGGTCTGTCTGTGATGTGTTCATCAGTCCACTGTAACAACACTCTTCCTGTAACACCCACATGCACCCATGTATATACCAGTTCAATCTAGTAATCTAGAGGTTAAACATGGATGTGACAAAAACAGTAATAGCCCAAGTCAGGGCCCCAGTTGTTAATTCCACTGGAAGCCACTGATTTTTTTTTTTTTTTAAGTGACAAATGTAACTGTCCCTTGTACTTTAGGCTAAATGTCCAATGAAGGTGTGGAGTCCTTGATCCTTTAAGTTGGGGGATATTCCCCCCCTTGAAAACCTGGCAGGGTATGGGCTGGTCCAGCGATGCCCTGGCATACCCTCACCCCGACTCTCCCTGGAGGCTAGTGCACGCACACGGCCTTCTCTCTTTGCTCAGCCCTGGCCCCAACGACAGCGTCCTTGAGAGCCAGGGTATAGGGCTGCTGGCTGTTTTGCAGGATCACATGGAAGAGTGCCAGGACTGGGGCCCACCCCCAGAGGGGTGAAATGGAAGGAAACTTTCCTAAAGTCAGGAAAGGGAATCACTCCAGCCCTCTACACACTCGCCAAAGCCATACTGAGCTCTGGGGTTGCTGTTACCACTAAGGACTCCCCAACCCCAGCCTTCTGAACCAGACCCAGGGGACCATCACGATGGGCCCTGTGGATTCGGTCCCTCTGAGAGAGGTTCTGAGTCAACGAACACCTGGTTTCACAATTAGCATCCATTCTCTGATTAGAAAAGAAAGAAAGACATGGCATGAGAAATCGGCAGCGGCGGGCGCAGCTGCCCGCGGGCCCCTGTGGGGAGCTCACCCGCTGCTCAAGGCGCTGCCACCTGGCCCTTGCAGTGTGTGTGAACCTCTGTGAACGCTTGGCCTCGGGCCTCTGGAGCTGGGAGGAGCCCCGTGGGCAGGAGCCCTGGCTCTCCCAGCCCTGAGTCATCACAGCCCCACCTGGCCCTGCAGCCAGAAAATAGAACCAGTGAATTTCAACCAAAGGGACTGAGAGGTCTAGAGGATTCAAACAGGGCCGTCGATAGGCAGCCTTGCAATAAGACTAAGCAGAACAAAGCAGGATAGAAACAGAAGGAAAGAAACGTTCAGTTTGCACCTGCGCAGTGGCCCACTCTGTCTCTGGGCGACCTTGGCTTGGCACCTGGGTGAGCCTTCCTAGAAGTGTTCTGACAAGGATACTCCAGAAGTCTCTATGGTGCTTCCAAGTCCATGTGTTCACAGAGGGGTAAAGTAGGAAGGCACTTTCTGTGGGACTTCGGCAAGCCCTTTCTCCCATCTGGGCCACAGTTTGGTTATCTATACGATGAAGGGATTGGATGAGATCCTGGGTCTCAACCCTGTCTGCACATGAGAACCACCTGGGGATGCTGCGGTCATGAGCTTGCGACATCTGAGCGGCCCAGGGGCAGGTGTGGGGGAGTCGGTGGGGAAGTCCTGCAACAGGACTGGCCAAGAGTTGAAATTGCTTGAGCGGGTGCTCGGTAAATGGCGGTGGGGGGCGGTGTGTGTGTGGAATATTCCATTCATTCTAGTTTTCAGAATAAAAAGTTTTTAAAAAAATGAAAAAACAACTACTGATGCCCTAAAACTAGCTCTGCCTAGGACTCACCTGGAACCTACTGAAATGGAATGTCAGGGGCTGGGGCTCTGGCATTGGGGTTTTTACAAAAGGAGTCCCCAGGTGACTCTAGTATGCAGCCAGGATTAAGAACACTAAACACTCTCCATGGGCCCCACACGCAGCTGAGAAGTTGAGCCACCCACACCTTGGACCAAACACAGCAAGTCACATTCAGGTCCCATTTCCTTTAACTTCCTACTGCTGTAGCCCTTCGTCTTAGAGGCGAGATGACGGGAGGGGCCAGGGCAAAGCCCTGCAGCTGCATTTGGAGCAGGGAGCCCCACCAGGCCTTCACCCCTGGTCCTCCAGCTGGTCGATTCTGCCCTGAATGGGCTGCTCCCCAAGGCTTCCAGGCCAAGTGTGCCAGCTCAGGGAGTATTAGGCGGCCACACCAGGAAGCTCCTGACAGGACCAATCCCGCTCACCCACACAGTAAGCTTGAATTCAGCCTCGTTTTCTGTCTCCTCATGTGGCCAAGTAGTGGGCCTCCTGCCCCTCTGAACACGGCGAGTCACATTCACGTTGCATTTGGTTTAACTTCCCGGCAGACACCGAATGCTCCTGGACCGTTTTCCAGCATCCCTTCTCCCCCTACTGCATTGCAGCGTCTGGGACCAGGAAGCGGTTAGCAGGCTCGGCGTGGATTTCCACTCAGGATGCTCAGCTTCGCGGGGCCCCTGCAGAGCGCCCACCTACTTTCACTGCCTTTCGCCCCAGAACACCGGCCACAGACCCCCTCCCCCACTCCCCCCTCCATAACCTGATCCTACTGGCTGCATTTTCCTTCACTCTTCCCACTGGTGAAGAAGCTTACATTCCAAACTCCTAGAAAACTTTTCAGAAGGTTTTCTCTCTCTCGGGTCCTTTGTCCTTTATCAATGACAAATGAGCTCTGCCGGGCAGTGGGGGCCCCTCCTTACTTGGGCCTTTCCGAAATGCAGGTACTTCTTAGGTTCCTGCCTCCTTTTCACACTGGTACCTCCTACCACCTTTCTCTGGCTGAAGCTGGCTCTCCGGTTTGGAATTGGAGGCCTTTCCTGCCTCATTTCCCATCACTCCCCTATTAAAACAAGTGACAAGCCTTCTGCTTCAGTCTGTCTGGTCAGCTTACAGCCCCCAATCGTACCTCGTGCCTCTAGGTCTCTGCTCATGCTAATCCTCCCACTTTGAATGGATTGCCCTTTTCTTTACCTGCCATCCTTAGTATTTGTCAAGCCAAATAACAAAAATAATAGGAGTTAAAACTTCTTGAGCATCTGACTGCCTTTTAAAAAAAGTCTTGAGCACTTACCGTGTCAGTACTAAGCACCTTATTTATATGCATCATTTACTTCTCACAAAATGCTGGGGCGCTTTTTTTAAAAACTTTATTTTGAAATTACTTTAGACTTACAGAAAAGCTGCAAAAATACAAGAGTTTTGGTGTACCCTTCACCCGGCTTCCTCTAATGTTAACATTTTACACAACATAGTACAATTATCAACATCAGGAAATTAACATTGGTACAATACGATTAACTATAGACCTAAGAAATTTCTGGTGTTTTTCTCACAATTAGACTGAGGTTATGCACTTTTGGCAAGAACACCACAAAAGTGATGTTTCCCTCTCAGTGCATCATACTGGGGGTAACGTGATGTTGATTTGTCTTATTAACCTTGTAACATTAACCTTAAACACTTGCTAAGGTGGTGTCTGGTAGGTTTCTCCATAGTATCTTTTCACGATTGGTAAGTATCCTAAGGGAGACACTTTGAGACTAACCTGTTTCTCCTCCAACTTCTGCCCACTGAGTTTAGACCCAGCAGTGGATCTTGCCTGCAGTAGTTAGTACTGTAATGTTGGCCTACAGGTGATTGTGTATTTCATGAGGGTCCCTGTTTCCCCCACTTTATACACAGGATGCTGTGGCTCAGATCTCTAACTTGCCCAAGGTCCTAATGCCAGTAAGTGCAGAGTCAGAACCCAGGCACCAAAGCACTGCCTCTGACCCTGAGCTCGTTACCCTCCTCACTGGGGAATGAACCGTGAGCTGTGTCTCGTGACACCTCTTGTCACCACTTGATCTCCTTCCCTAGACACACTGTTAGTTTCTGGAGGGCAGGGATTGTCTCCTGTTTGATTCCCCTAGACTGCTCAGGGCAGGGTCTAGTATCCCATAGGTGCTGGGGACTGACTGGCGGCTTGGGAGGACTGAAGCAGTCACGCATGTCAACAGCAGGAGGCAGAACCAAAGAACTTCCAGCTTCTCTCCTTTTTCCCGGCCCACAGGGTCATGAGGAAAGAGGGGGGGAGGCCTGGCTCAGGCACCCCCATCTGTGAACAGGGGAGAAACGTGAGCAGGGTCTCCTGAGGGGCTGGGGGCTCAGGAGGGCAGACACCAGGATAACCAGTAGGAGGGGGCGAGAGAAAGTTCCAGAGAAAAGGTAGGAGGAGGAGGAGAAGAACTATTTTATCCAGTTCATCATTTTACAGATAAGGAGGCTAAGATCACGTTCTAGGGCTTTATTGATTATAATCAGACCCATAGGAGCAAAGTAGGGTTTATAGAAAGGATCGAAGGAGTTTACTGGAACTCACTGGCAGGAAGTGTAGCCTGGAAGGGCCTTTTCAGTTCAAG
>RJWJ010028544.1:0-21335 GCA_004363605.1 Indri indri | reverse complement strand
GCTATAACACAGTGTGTTAACTCAATACTCAGGATACAAAAATGGACAGAGTATTAAGGGAGCACAGAGAAAACCTAATACCCAACTGCTTCACCATTAAAAACCCTTAAAATTTCTACACCTTAGGAAAACATTGTTGCTAATACATTATTTGAAAAAAAAAACAACCCTTAAGGATAAGTGATAAACAGGGGTTAAACATTAAGAATAATGTCTTTTCATGACCACAAGCCCTAATTCTGTAAATATGGATGACCCTAACTCTGCAAAGTAGGATTATTTAATTAGATAATGTAACATGAAACCCTCTGAGATCTCGGGGGAAATATGCCGCAAGGTGAAAATAATTGAAGCAGCAAGCCACTGTTAGGGTTTTAAGTTTGTCTTATCCCTTAGTACATTGGGGTAGAAGAAGAGGTTGAGATTTATTGTCATAATGAATTTAAAGTAAGATTCAACTTATAAAAATTTAAATATATTCATAACTTTCAGGAAAAATCTATAGTGCAGCGTAGTATAGTATAGTATAAAAATGAGGTACTCCTGTGTATGTAACAATCCCTAGATATCCTCATACTCCAAGTACTGAAATAGGATCCTCTCTTTGAGCAAGGAAAAACACTTAAACCCAAGATAATATAATGCCGTAGGAAAAGGAAAGTCAAAACATCTCTTGAAATCTTCACTCTGATCAAGAAGAAGGGAAGCCTCTGCATGTTAAGTCAAGTCACTAATTACTAAGAGATGTGCACTGCTGGTTAGCATGCCTAAGCACACAATCTTCTTGGTATACTACTGCCCCCTGGGGGTTATAGTGCATTACTACTCTTCTGAGAAAATAATATTACAATAAATAGAGAATGTAGACATTATTTTCTACTTACAATACAATGTAAAAGGTCCATGCAGGCCTTTTAATAACATGTAGGCCTTGCTTAAATAATCTGTTTTTTAAATGTCATTTATTTCTATCTGAATAATCAAGAATTCAGTATATAATAAAACTTAATTATAGAAAGTGCTTGTTAAAATGATTAAGAACATCAGGGCTTATATAGCATTTTGCATTTTCAAAACACTTAGTCAACATTAAATGATTAATCCTTGCAACATTATTGAGATCAATATCACCACCATCTTTTTACAGAAAAGTAAATAGCAAGGTTAAGCGAAGTACTAGAAATTGAAGAACTGGTCAGTAACTAATCAGCAAAGTGCCTCAGGAGAATGGTTTAATGAAAGATACGAAGCACTAATACATTAACTTATCCTAATACCCCCTGATCTACCTCTAGGAGAAATTAATTACTCTCTCGTCTGTGGCCCCATAGCATTTTATAGGGCTTAACAATCTTGTTTTACAGTTATTGGATCGTCAGTCTCTCTGACTAAACTCTGTTCCTCCACAAGACTTTGCACAGTGTCTAGCACATAGCAGGACATAACAACGGATCATTCAGTCATTTGTTCAACAAACTATTAAGCATCTACTGCATACATTCACTGTTCTAGACACGGGGGATACAGTGGTGAATAAGAGAGCCAAGCTCACTATTCTCATGGAGCATACATTCTACGAAGGAAGGAGATAACCAAACCAAACCAAACAAACAAAAAAACCACCAAAACAATTGGGTAGTAGGAAGAGCTGGAGAGAAAATTCAAATAGAGTGACGTGACTAAAGGTGACTAAGTGGTTATATTAAATTAGGCAATGACATTCAAGCTGATATCTGAGTGTAAGAAAGAACCAGTCATAACCACATGGAGAAAGGCAATTCTAGGTGGCAAGTATAGAAGGCCCAAAGTGGGGAAGAAATGCAAATGTTCAAGCAACTGGGGGAAAAAAAGACTGTGGTTAGAGTATAGTGGACAAAGGAGCAAGTATAAAAGATGAAATCAGGGACGCGGGCAGAGGTCAGAACAGGGCTTTCTTGGGCCGTGCTAAGAGTTTTATTCTAAGTGAGATGGAAAGTTATTTAAGGCTCCATAATACATATTTGCTGATTTCAATCGCTCTATTTGCCTCATAGTTACCAATAAAAGAAAAATTAATACCTGGAAAAGAAAATGACTATGCTATTGGTTAGGGAGTTTTTCTGTTTTAATCAATTACTTTTTAGTGAAAAGTTATTTGATAATTAAATCATCAGACTAAAGGATAAAACAGCAGTGTCTACTAACATTTTAATAGAAGTTAGAATAATGAGATTTTAACAGTCATAATTGGAAGAAATGGAAGAGCTCCTGCATAAACCACTGTACATGATAGGTGACTATACTAGGATCTTATACGGATCAGTCATTAATTTTGCAAAGCCTAAGATATCTTCAAATAGCTCCTGATGAGCGCCAGACAGACATGTGGAGAGCAGGCTCCTGGGGGAAAGCATGAAGGTGTCATTAAACATAATAAATGTCTTCCTCTTACCAGAGAAACAGAATGAAAAAGTTACATATATTTAGAAGAGAGAACACTTTTTACCATATTAACTGAACAAAATACAACAGCCTAGAAATTAAGGTCCATTTTCATATTTCACCTAAGATGATACAGATTCTTCAGAAGCCTCAAGGCTAATACCAAGCCATAACACTGAGATTCAGTTCAATTGAATCTCACAGATAATGACCACAGAGAAAATATTATCATTTCCTCATTCTAGGTGGCAGGTTCTTGAACATTTGTCATATTAAACTTTGTGTATTTTATACCTTTTTAATGTGTTTTATAATTTTCATTAAAAAACCCACAAAAATTTGCCACCTTAGCCATTATGAAGAGTTCAGTTCAGTGGTGTTAAGTATATTCATACTGTTGTACAAAAGATTTCCAGAACATTTTCATCTTGCAAAACTGAAACTCTATAGCTGAGCAATAACCCTCCATTTTCCCCTCCTCTCAGCCCCTGGCAACCACCATTCTACTTTGTATATTACTTTCTATTTTTTAACTTACAGTATTGCATTGTATCAATACATATGCCTGTACAAAAGAAACTATGTACACAAGCTTTTGAGCTGGTGTTTTAGTTTTTTTTTTCTTTAAGCACAATTCCATCCCCATTTCCTAAACCAAAATGTATACAGTGGAAGGAGCTAAGAATTGCCTCTAGTATATAGACTGGAACACGGAAGAAGTGACTAAGAAATATGCTGTAATATACACTGCACTATTTGCAACCCACCATGGAGACCACCAATTAATACAGACTTGCAGGGTTGTTGGCAAGTAGCAACATGGCACCTAGACAATGTGATATGAACTCTTCATACGGAAAAATCCATAGTACATAGGTAGAAAGAATACTGGACCTAAAATTGAAAGACCTAAGTTTGAGAATAGCCTAATCCTCTTATGTTTTTAGCCTTTTATATTTTACAAGGAACTTCCACACACACCAATTCATTTAGTCAAGTCATAATCCCTCCAGATATCAGTTTCTTCATCTAGAAAACAGGGATAAAAATATCCACTATGCTGATCTCATAGGGTTGAATCCAGAAAAAACATTAAATAAAAAATGTAAATGCAATGTAAAAGTTGTAACACTACTACATATATATAAATTGTCTAAAGGTAAATTTAAAAAATGCTTCAAGAGCAGCCTGAGCAAGAGCGAGACCCCCATCTCTCTATAAAGTGTAGAAAAAATAATCAGCCGGGCTTGGTGGTGCAAGCCTGTAGTCCCAGCTACTCGGGAGTCTGAGGCAGGAGGCTGGCTTCAGCCCAGGAGTTTGAGGTTGCAGTGAGCCACGATGATGACACTGCACTCTAGCCCAGGTGAGATACTGTCTCAAAAGAAAAAAAAAAAAAAAACCAAAAAATGCATTACTTTTAACCAACGAATAGTTGACATGGTGCTATGCATGCAATTCCTATTTCCTAAATAAAATATTTGTCAAATAATTTATAGACTATCCTGGATATGAAGAGGCAGCAAAATTTCCTCTATCCATTTGGAACATAGAAAACGAACTCTCTTAAATCTACAAAAAGTGAGGTGAAAGTTTTTAAAAAATCAAAATATAAATCTACATACCACATATAACAAGAACAAAAGGGGAGCACACTTTGTTCCCACCACATTAAAGGGACAGGATTAATGGCAGGGCATGGGAGCTCTCACCTGTGATCTCAGCACTTTGGGAGTCTGAGGTGCCAGGATCACTTGAAATCGGAAGTTTCAGGCCAGCCTGGGCAACATAGCAAGACCCCATCTCTAATTTTTTTTTTTTTAATTAGACAGGCATCCTGGAGAACAATTAGGAGAAAAAATACAGCCAGATATGGTGGCTCCTACCTGCAGTCCTACCTACCCAGGAGGCTGAGGTGGGAGGATTGCTTGAGCCCAGGAGTTCCAGGTAACAGTGAGCAGTGATTGTGCCACTGCACTCCATCCCGAGTGACAGAGAGATACACTGTCTCTAAAAAAATTAAAAATACATAAATGAAAGGAAAGGATTTTAGGTGTACTTATTCATGACACATAGCAGCAAATGTTTAGAGAAATATATGTAACTTTTCCCAAAAGTTATTACTTTTTGAATCAGTGATTTGGTAGATTGCAAAACTATCAGTGAAATGCTTTTTCAATGAAAATTACCAGAGCACAAGTGCAGGTAAGATTCTTACAAGACAAGTTAACACTAAAATTAAGAATAGGAGAAAGGAGAAGGGGAAAAAAAGAAAAAAAACAAGAATAAGACTACTTCTCTGAGACATTATATAGCAATAAAACTATGTGGGATTTACATGAAGAATCCCACATCTCATTCCTTAAAGGGTAGGTTGTATTAAATTTGATAACATAATCAAGAAGGCTATTTAAAATCCTTTTGACTAATAAGGATTGAACAAAAGGAATAGCCATGTCTTATAAGGGCAGATAAAAGGCAAGTCCTTTACCTCCACCTCTAAATTGCATGGTGTAGCTTATATTTTGCCTATTCAAACCAAATGTAAGAGGGTTATCTAGTAAGCAGGCAAGGTATCATCAAATTCTGAACCTTTGGTAACTAACTCTTTAGAATCACCTTTTTAATCCCTCCCCCATTTGAAAGGAGCACTCCCCTTAGGACACCATTTGCTAAACTTCTATCAGCTTGGCATGATGGCTCACAAGCCAGCACCAAGGTTGATCTGATTATGATGGGATCCACAGAATCAAAGTAATTCAGTCTGTGAGGGGTCCAGAGAAGGGAAACCCTAGTGTCATGTCAATTAGAAGTAGGCTGTAGATGGAGATTTTAATTTAGTTATAAGTACAATGAGGTATAAAGATCCTGTTTCAATTAAATACTGACCCAAAGGTTAAAAGCCATTTGTTCCCCAGGTTATCTGGAACCAGAGTAACAAACTGTCCCTCAGAATATGGCAATTTGGCAACCATCCAACTAATTTCAATTCTTTCATTCAGCACAAAAACTAAGGTCATCAGCCATGATTCTTCCCCATTCTTCCTTTCAACAAATATTTATTGAAGGCCTACAACATGCTAGGCACTTACTAGCTTGGTCAGCCAGCATAGCTTTCAACTGCTGCAGAACCTTCAGATAAAAATAATGGTATAATTAAAGCTTGTTGCTTAGCCTTTGGAGAAATAATTTCTGTTCAAGGACATGTATCTCAAATGAATGTTCTCATTAAATACCAGAAAAACCGATATAGAATATGCAAAAGTCAATGTAAAAATTAGAAGCAGGGGACACATAACACTCTTTCCAATTGTGCAGTTCTACAAAGATGCTATAAGACTGTTATAATAATCAGATTTGGTAACACGTACTGAATATTTACCATTATACTTGAAAACTTATAATGTCCTCAAAGAATACCCATATAACAACCAACCCATCAATCTACACAAGTCTGTATAATAAAAGCCACACAATGTAGAATAGTCATAACTATAAGTTTAAACACAAGAGGATGCACAATTCTGGAAAATTCCCCAAACCAAAGGCAAGTTTCATGCTACTTAACAATTTGCAGCTCTTTAAACATGGTCACAAGGATTTATAAAGGATTCTTCCTGCATGTACTTGAGGCCGAGTGCACTAAAAATATTTCCCTTTCTCAATATACTTTCCAGAAATCAAATCACTGCTTCTCCAATAATCCAAATTCCTTATCTAAATTGACTTTAAGCCTGAATGTAATATTTTATCATTAAGAAAAAGTACGACTTTTATTCAGAATACCACCTTTTAGTCTAACTTCTGCTTGGAAGACCTACTATTTAGAAACTAGTCAACGTTTAAAATGATTATTTTCAAATATCATTACAGCTTATCCACTGTATGATTAGAATCATAGTAAAATTACTTATATGAAATAGACCTCTAATTTTTAGAAATTTATACAAGTCAGGCCAGGCGCAGTGGCTCACGCCTGTAATCCTAGCACTCTGGGAGGCTGAGGCGGGAGGACTGCTTGAGCTCAGGAGTTCCAGATCACCTGAGCAAGACAGACACTCCATCTCTACTAAAAATAGAACAATTAGTCAGGCTTCATGGCTCACGTCTATAGTCCCAACTACTCAAGAGGCTGAGACAAAAGGACCGCTTGAGCCCAGCAGTTTGAGGTTGCAGTGAGCTATGATAATGCCACTGTACTCTAACCAGGGCAACACAGCAAGACTCTGTCTCAAAAAAAATTATGCAAATGAATACCATACCATATTAGCTGTTTAATTCTTGAGCAGTGAATATTCTACCTATAACATTCTATTACAAGATTTGCCAACTGATCCCAAATGATAGGCTATGATTTCATCTATTCTCTCTCTCATGAAATTACAAGCCACCACCTGAGGAGATATACACAGTCAGCCCTCTGTATCATGGGTTCTGCGTCGATGGATTCAACCAACTACAGATCAAAAATATTAAAAATGAACAAACAAAATAACCCTTGTGGCTGTACTGAACACACACAGATTTTTTTCTTGTTATTATTAGCTAAACAATACAGTGTAACAACTATTTACACAGCATTTACATTGTGGTAAATCTTATACATAATATGAAAATGATTTAAAGTATACAGGGGGATGTGTATAGCTTATATGAAAATATGCCATTTTATATAAGAAACTTGAGCATTCACAGATTTTCTATCCATGAGAGATCCTGGAACCAATCCCCCACAGATACTGAGGGACAACTGTACTAAGATTATAAAGCCTACACGCAGAAGCATAATTCAAAATAATTCAGGAGTACATTCTACCTAAACCAAGATTCACAGCAGAGTATACTCCACACACACACACACACACAGACACACACACAGACACACACACACACACACACGCAGTTCCAGGTATATAGCTCTCTTCAGTTTTACATAGCATTAATGCTGGCTGAGACATATGAAATTATTCTGAATGCCAACTCCTATCCTGGTATATTCTGCCTAACTCCTACACAGAAGAGGCACCTGACATGAGTACCCCTGGTAGACACAAGCACAAAAATATTACTTATCCCTTACATATTATCAACCTCAGGACAGTGAGAGACGGACTGCTAGGAGCAAGAGAGTCATGCAAGCAGTCCAGACCAGCAGCACTGAACTGCAGGTTATGTGGTATGAGCAAACGCTGACAGTATGAAAAAAGGATATGGAATGTATTACTATAGTGATCAAATGTAAAGGTACCAACCAAGAAACTAACAGGAACCCAAGACTGGTCAAGACCCAGTCAATGAAAGTATGGGAAGCTGCTACAGACCTGACTGCAGTCTGTCTAAACTAGATAATTTTAATATGCTTTTTGCCAGGTAATTGACCCTGGACCAGAAAAGAAAGGGTGTCTGTAAGGACATGATTGGAGCAATCAATAAAATTTGAAGGGGTTCGGTGGATTGAATAGTAGTACTGTATCAATGGAAATGTCCTAATTTTAGTACTTATACCGTGGCTTTACATCAGGGTGTTCTCAATACAGTTTGAAGGATTTCAAGGTGACGGGATATCATATCTGCAACTTACTTTTAAATAGTTTGGAAAATAGCAATAATAATAATAAATAGAAAATTATAGACCAAATATGTTAACAAGTGAGGGGACAAGATAAAAGGCATACAGGAGTCCTTTATCCTGATCTTGCAACTTTTCTCTAAGTTTTATATTATTTCAAAATTTAAAATTAAAAAATATAGAAATAAAATTTTAAATGCTTTGACAATGAAGTATAGTGTATTTAAAAAGAAATGTCTAGATGAGGTGTGGTGGCTCACGCCTGTAATCCTAACACTCTGGGAGGCCGAGGCAGGAGGATCACTTGAGATCAGGAGTTCAAGACTAGCCTAAGCAACATGTGAGACCCTTTCTCTACAAAAAAAAAAGAAGTTAAAAAATAAAATAAATAAAATGCTTTGACAATAGAGTATAGTATGTCTCAAAAATTAACTAAACTAATAAATACATGAAGCAATTCTGACTTTAGTTCTTAAAAGTCTAACTGAACTTCAATGGAAAAGAAATGTTTCCATTAAATTAAATTTAGAAGGTACTCATTCTAGAAAATTCAAATAAAGGCAATAATGTAAACATTCTATGAAGTTATATACAGGTAACTTTAGGATATGATAATGTAAAAACAATGCTTTAAATAGCCGTGTTCAAAACTGAAACAGTGTACTTCTAAAACATTAGCCAATCTCTGTAAGAAAAAAAAATCGCTAAATTTAACCAATGACTAAATTTATTCAATGACTTCCAGTATTGCTATAATAACACACATACAAAACGAATGTTTCAATTTGGGTATTAGTAATATTTCAATTTCCAAAAGAGATTAATTTTCTTTAAGTATATTGGTCATCTAGCAATTTTATCGCTTCAAAAATTTTTTTGGAAAAACTATTTCTTTGCCAGTATTCCTGGAGTTGCTTTCATAACTTCCAATCTGAAAAGTTTTTTTAAGAATAGTGAAAATGGTTTCTATGAAATGACTATGGAAACCAACCCTGAGATAGTTTTCTCTTTTCATTGAGATAGAAAATGCTACCAAATTTTTATTACAAGAGATAAGACCAATAGAAAAGTTATATGTCCTAAGACATTTTAAATATCACCCACAAAGCATACATCCACATCATAATCAATGTCATTGTCAGATATATATGACAACAAAACTTTCACTTCATTTAAAACAACACATTCACACTCCTTAGTGATAAACACATATCATCTGGGAGTTGGAAGTGAAACTTACTACATATCACGTTTATAACTTGGTCATTAGGATGGAAGACTCTTAAAACAAATTGTGACAAACCTGAAAACTTAAATAATTGAGTTCCTATTTCCTGAATTTCCTTCACAGCAAGACTTCCCTTCTCGCCAGACCTCCTGAATCATTTCCCAAGGACACAGCTTCCACCTTAAAGTAGTTGTTTCTATTCCACAAAGGCCTAGTTTCCAAGGAGATGCCATAGAATCCAACATTACTTTAGGCTGACATTTATAAGAAAAAAAACCCTCTTAGCCAAAATTGTAATTCTCCTCTTAGAGCAACAATAGTAAAATAAGAACTAAATGTATAAATAAGTAAACAATGATGAGTGGGCTTAAGAGAGACTCATTTCAACACCAGGTAGAAAAGCTACCGATCACATGGCTGCTCCTAGAAAACATACTTTTGTTTGTAGTCTTTCCTTGAATAATAAAGAAACAAACACTACTTTGTGTCTTACATGTACCCAGAATAAGACAGAAACCGTTCAACCACTTTTATTTTTTTCCAGAGTGTCGCTCTGTTGCTAGGCTAGAGTGCAGTGGCATCATCACAGCACATTGCAACCTCAAACTCCTGCGCTCAAGCAACCCTCTTGCCTCAGCCTCCTAAGTAGCTGAGACTGCAGGTGCACCGCCACATCCAGCTAATTTTTCTATTTTTTGTAGAGATGGGATCTCATTATATTGCCCTGCACCTGAGCAGTACTGCAGCACCTGGGCACGGACTTGGCACATCACATAAAGGCAACTCGATGGGCCAGTGGCCCTTCCACTTTCAATTACAGAAGACAAACTGCTCTAACTCACAGGTTGTGTCATCAAGGTAAGAATGACATTTCTCAGTAACACCCATGGAGACAGTCTTGCACAAAGACTTTTCGTAGCACCATTGTCCATACTTGGAGGGACATTTAGAGTGCTCTCTTCCCAATTCTAATGCTGCACTGTCCTCTAATTGTTCACTTGCGACTGTCACAGCCAGATCTGAAGATGAACCTTAGAATGCACTAATACAATCTGCAAGAAGATGTTTGCCTTTTTTCCTTGCAGAAGGGGAATGAAGAGCAGTCTGTTAGACATTTTTGTACAAATGTTTATGTATTTTATTTAAACATTATGATAGAAATGCAAGCATCTTGCATAATAACAGATAACTACATAACAAAACCCATCAAAGTGTAGTACCAATCAAAAAGTTTCCAAAATTTTCATTATTTTGCCATAATTTTCTTTTTTTCAAAATATGAAAGGGCTACAAATGTTGTTGTCACCCGGATAGCTTTTGTAATGGCTGAGTCAGGGTTGTTAGTGTGCCTGTCAGCTGAATAGTGTTCACTGTACCCGATAGATAGTTTTGTGCCCTTCCCTTCTCCCACCTCCCCACGCTTGATTTTCAAAGACTTTTACTTCCGTCTGTGCACATGGGTGCCCATCGGTTAGTTCCAATGCATCAGAAAGTATGTGTGGTGTTTGTTTTTCCACTTTCTTAACTAAATATCTTTTTATTTTTATTTTATTTATTTATTTAAATTTAGAATATTGTGGGAGTACCAATGTTTCGGTTACGTGAATTGCTTTTGTACAGTTTGAGTCAAAGTTATAAGTGTGTCCATCACCCATATAGTGTGTATTGTACTCATTAGGTGTGAATTTACCCTTCCCGTTCTCCCCACTCCCACCTGCTTAGTTTCTAATGAGTTTCATGTGAGCACATGTGTGTCGAACAATTAGTTCCAATGTAATGGTGAGTACACGTGGCGATTTTTTTCTCATTCTTGCAATACTTCACTTAGAAGAATGGTCTCCAGATCCATCCAGCTTTTTACAAATGGTATTAGTTCACCATTTTTATGGCTGAGTAGTACTCCATGGTATACATATACCACATTTAAAAAAAAATTTTATTGCCTTTTTTATTTGTTTCAGAATACTATGGGAGTCCAAACATCTTGGTTACATAAATTCCTTTTGAACAGTTTTAGTCAAAGTTATAAATGTGCCCATAGCTCAGATTGTGTGCATTGTACCCATCAGGTGTGAATTTACCCATCACCTCCTCTCCCAACCTGTTTTTCCAGGATAATGGTCTCCAGTTCCATCCAAATTGCTGCAAAGTCGTGAGTTCATTTTTATAGCTGAATACTACTCCATGATATACATATACCACATTTTGTTAATACACTCATGAATTGATGGGCACAGTTGATTCTGCACCTTTGCAATTATGAATTGGGCTGCAATAGACATTCAAGTGCAGGTGTCTTTTTGATCAAATTACTTCTTTTACTTTTGGTAGATACCCAGCAGTGAGATTACTGGATCAAATGGTAGATTTACTTTCAGTTCTTTGAGGAATCTCCATACGGTTTTCCGCAGAAGTTATACTAATCTGCAGTGCCACCAAAAATGTATAAGCATTACTTTCTCTCTGCATCCATGCCAACATTTATTGTTTTTGGGCTTTTTTAAAAAAAGGCATTCTAACAGGAATAAGGTGATATCTCATTGTGGTTTTAATTTGTATTTCCCTGAAGATTAGTGACATTGAGCATTTTTCCATATGTTTGTTGGCCATTTGTGTATCTTCTTTTGAAAAACTTCTGTTGATGTCTTTTGCTCACTTTTTAATGGAGTTGTGTCTTTTTCTTGCTGATTTGTTTGAGTTCTTTGTGGATTCTGGATATTAGCCCTTTATCAGATGCATAGTTTGGAGATATTTTCTCCCATTGTGTACATTGTCTATTTGCTCTGTTGATTATCTCCCTAGCTGTGCAGAGGTTTTTAGCTTTTTTTTTTTATTTCAGCATATTATGGGGGTACAGATGTTTAGGTTACATATGTTGCCCTTGCCTCCCCCCTCCCCCTCAAGTCTGAGTTTCAAGCGTGTCCATCCTGTGCAGAGGTTTTTAATTTAACCAAGTTCCATTTATTTATTTTTGTTGTTAGTGTAATTGCCTTTGGGGTCTCAGTCATAAATTCTATCCAGGATAACACAAGAGGTGCTATATCAACATTGTTTTTTTTTTTGGTGATGCAAAAATATATTATGATATAGTTATGTAAAGTTTATGTAAAGTTAGATGGTATTTACAAAATAAAAATGGTCAGCTACATCCATGGGAATCTAGCATGTCACACGAAGGAATTAATATTTTGACAAAATAACGCTTTGATTGTAGTGAACAGTTGATCACAAACTTTGAAAAAGAAAAAGCCTCAAACTAAGCCATAAAGTCTTGAATTGTTTTTGTTTTGTTTTGTTTTGTTTTTTAAAAAAAAAAAGCGTGAGCAGCTCAGCTAGCCAGGCCTTCTCTTCGGGACACCAGTCTGACAGAAGACCCACACCCACACCTGGGGAGGCTGTGCTCATGACCTGCCTTGTTCACTGAGGCCTGTTTTCTTCTGCACATAATTTTTAATCTGGCAAGCATTACGATTTAGTATTAGAACAAAAATTAAACACCAGTTAAAATTATAAAACTCATTCTCTCAACATTTAGCATGTGACTGCTGAGATACTTAGCTGTGGCAGAAGTGATTCTGTGAATCATTTCCAAACTTGTGACAGCTGTTGAAAAGTACCTACATTTCTACTTTGCTCATATATTGCTCCCCCGGCAGTTTGGCATAGGATATTTTGTCTTTGATAGCTGAACTGAGACATTCACCCAGATAGAAGTGTGCATTTGTGAGAAAAATCACTAAGAGATATAACTGTTGAGGAGCCATGTGGATGTTTTACATTTTATAAGTATTACCTTAGGAAAACCACATGAATTAACTCTTACAATTTAACTGGTTTTGAAGGATTTACCTTTAGCATTAATGGCTGTATCCACCATTGTTTTCTGTAGCTGAGTAGTACTCCACGGTACACATATAATACACTTTATTAATCCACTCATATATTGATGGGCACTTGGGTTCTTTTCACATCTTTGCCCTGCTATAAACATTTGAGCGCAGATGTCTCTTTTATAGAACGTCTTTTGTTCTTTGGGGTAGATGCCCAGTAATGGGATTGCTGCATCAAATGGTAGTTCTACTTGTATCTCTTTGAGGTATCTCCATATTACTTTACACAGAGGTTGTACTACTTTGCAGTCCCACCAGCAGTGTATGAATGTTCCTATCTCTCCACATCCACACCAACATTTATTGTTTTGGGACTTTTTTCTTTTTCTTTTTCTTTTTTTTTTTTTTTTTTTTTTTTGAGACAATCTCACTCTGTTGCCTGGGCTAGGGTGCCGTGGCATCAGCCTAGCTCATAGCAACCCCAAATTCCTGGGCTCAAGCCATCCTTCTGCTTCAGTCACCCAAGTAGCTGGGACTACAGGCATGTGCCACCATGCCCGGCTAATATTTTCTATATATTTTCAGTTGTCCAGCTAATTTCTGTCTATTTTTAGTAGAGACAGGAATCTCACTCTTGCTCAGGCTGGTCTTGAACTCCTGAGCTCAAAGTATGCACCTGCCTCAGCATCCCAGAGTGCTAGGATTATAGGTGTGAGCCACTGTGCTTGGTCGTTTTGGGATTTTTTGATAAAGGCCCTTCTCACTGGAGATAAGTGACATCTCACTGTGGTTTTGATTTGCATTTCCCTGATGATTAGAGATGTTGAGCATTTTTTCATATGTTTGCTGGCCATTAGTCTATCTTCTTTTGAAAAGTTTCTGTTCATGTCTTTTGCCCACTTTTTGATAGGGTTGTCTGATTTTTTCTTGCTGATTTTCCTGAGTTATATATAGATTCTAGTTATCAGCCTTTTATCAGATCTATAACATGCAAATATTTTCTCCCATTTTGTAGGTTGTTTGTTTGCTCTCGTGACAGTTTCCTTGGCTGTGCAGAAGCTTTTTAATTTGATCAGGTCCCATTTATTTATTTTTGCTGTTGCTGTGATTGCCTTTGGGGTCTTTTTCATAAATTCTTTGCCTAGGCCAATGTCTGTAAGAGTTTTTCCAACATTTTCTTCTACAATGCTTATAGTTTCATGCCTTAGGTTTAAGCGTGTTATCCACGGTGAGTCTTATCCTTTCTTGAACTGATCTGTATTCTTTACTCTAGATTAGTGATAATTTCAGAAGTGTAGTTGCATAAAACATTATTATCCATACATTAAAATCCAATGTCCACCATCAATTTTCAATTCACTAGTACTGGGTAATAGAGCTGAGGACCCACAATTAATTAATTAATTAATTAATTTTTTTGTGACAAAGTCTCGCTCTGTTGTCCAGACTAGAGTGTCATGGTGTCAGCCTAGCTCACAGCTACCTCAAACTCCTGGGCTCAACCAATCCTCCTGCCTCAGCCTCCTGAGTAGCTGTGACTACAGGCACCCACCCTTGCACCTGGTTAATTTTTTTTTTATTTTAATAGGGATGGGGTCTTGCTCTTGCTCTGGCTGGTCTCAAACTCTGAGCTCAAGTGATCCTTCTGCCTCAGCCTCCCAGAGTGCTAGGATTACAGACGTGAGCCACTGCACCTGGTCTCACAAATTTTTAAATACTTTCTAAATATTTTAAAGTTTCTGTCAGGAAATAGTAATTTTTGGTTAATTTTCTAAAATCTCCTATAATTTTTTCTCTTTTTCACTGAACATAGTACTAGGTTGCTAATTGGAGATTCCCAGCAAGAGTCATGTGACTTTTCTAATAAAACAGGTCTTGCTGTCTGTAAGCTAGACCTGCTCACCTGTCTGGAGCAAAGGAAACAGCCCTGGAATGTAAAGAGACCTTAGCCACTAGTGGAACACCCAGGTAGATGGAGTGAACAAACCAGGTGATGCAGGTGAGAGGTCCAAAGTACAAGAAGGAAGCCAGACCTTAAACTGTGGTTTGGGAAGCTCTGATCCAATGGAAATGATTTCTGACAGGCCTGGATTTCTTTCCCTTAGTGTTACATGGGGACATATCTGTACCTCGTTCTTAAGTTATCTGAGGACTTAACTTCCACTTCAGTGAACTTCCTTTGAGGTTACAGTGAAAACCAATGTCATGTTCACGGCTTATAAGGGACTGCAGATCTGACTTCTCTTCCATTACTTTTCAGGACATGGGACTATCTGTGTATTTTTTCAGGAACTCTATATTAAGACATTTTTAAATTTCCCTTTTTGCATCAAATCTGATATGTGTGAGCGTAGTGGTGATGTTGGTATTAGTTCAGAAACACCATGAGTCAATGTTGTATGTTTTCTGCTTTACAGTTTCCTATCCTATGGAAGTATTAAATAAGGTTCTTTAGAAACTCATACTCAGTAATATTATCAGACCACTAATATTCTCCCTAAATATAATAAAATCTAGTTATTTTACTTCCAAATTCTGTTTTTAGTGTAAACTGTGAGTAATAATTTAAACTCCATATGCCAAAATACCTCACTTCTAATATAGTTTAATATATCTATTCCCTACATTTCTTAAATATACTATGTCATTGGGCAGCTTGGAACATTGCTGAGTATGTGTTAAACTTCCACTTGTTATTTTGTTTTTTAATAACCTAACTTTCTCTTGTTTAGTGTGAATCTTATTGGGACTATGTTATTCACATATATGTGTGTATGTGTATATATGTATGTTTGTGTATGTGTGACATGGACTTTCTTCACAAATAAAAGTTATATAACTATATAATTATTGTATACAATGTAATGACTTGATATGTGTATACATTGTGAAAGAATTAATACAGTCAAGTTAATAAACATCTAACATTTCACAGTTTTTTTGGCAGTGAGAACACTTAAGGTCTACTGTCATAGCAAATTTTAAGATAAAAACCATTATTATTAGTTGCATTCACAGTGCTATACATTAGGTCCACATAACTTATGCATCTCATAACTGAAAGTTTGTACCCATTGAACAACATCTCCACATTTTTCTCCACCTAGGGCCTGGCAACTACCTTTGTACTTTCTGATTTTATGAGTAAAACCTTCTTAGAGTCCCCATATAAGGAGGATCATGCAAATTTGTCTGTGTCTACTTAGCTTATTTCAGTTAGTGTAAGTCCTCTGAGTCCAGCTTTATTGTTGAAATGGTTGAATAATAGTTTTTATAACAGAATAATATTCTATTGTGTATATATACCATATTTTCTTTGTCCATTCAGCATTTACAAATATTTAGGCTGTTTTCTCATCTTTACAATTGTGAATAATCCTGCAATCAACATGGGAGTGCATATATTTAATTAAGATACTGATTTTCTTTTCTTTAGTTACATACACAGAAGTGGGATTGCTGAATTGTATAGTTCTTTTTGTCTATGTTTTAAAGAACTTCCATACTTGTTTTCATAATGAATTTACCAATTTACAATGCACCAACAGTGTACAGAATATTTTTTCTTCATATCCTTGTCAGAACTTATTTCTTCTTTTTGATATTAGGCATCCTAATGCCTAACAGGTATCAAGTGATATCTCAGCATGATTTTGAGTTGAAATTTCCTGATGATCAGTGATGTTGAGCAGATGTCATACACCTGTTGGCCACTTGTATGTCTTTACTAGGTATATATCTATTCAGCCTTATGCGTATTTTTAATTGGTTATTATTTTTATTATTATTATTCTTTTTGCCTTAGATTCATGTGAGTTTCTTATATAATTTGGATGTTAACCACTTATAAGACATTTGGTTTGCAAATGTACTCTCCCATCCTATAAATATTCTTATTTTACCAACCCGTTTATATTTGCTTCTGTTTTTATACTTCTGCTGTGCTATCCAAAAAATGCATTACCAATGTTTTGTGGGGTGGCATAAGAAAAAATGTCTAATTCTATTCTTTTGCTTCTTTATATCCAATTTTCCTAGCACCAATTATTAAAGAGACTATACATTCTGCATTGTGTATTCTTGTTGTCTCTGTCAATGATTAGTTGGCCTTGTAAACATGGGTTTATTTCTGAGCTCTCTATTCTGTTCCATATGTTGAGTGATTTTTAATATACATACCATTCTGTTTTAAATACCATAGTTTTGAAATATAGTTTGAAATCAGAAAGTATGATGATTTCAAGTTTGTTCTTCCTCAAGATTACTTTGGCTATTCATTCTATTGTATTTCCATAAAAATTGTAGGGTTTGTTTTTTATTTTTGTGAAAATGCCATTGAAATTTTGATAGGGAGTTTATTGAACCTATAGATCACTTAGGATTATACGGCACTTTAACAGTACTTATTCTTCTAACGCATATGTGGGGCACTTTTACATTTATTTGTGTCATCTGCAATTTTTCTCATCAATATTTTATTTTTTCAGTGTAAAGCTTATTACCCCCCTTTAAAAATTTATTGCTAAATATTTAATATTTTTATGCTATTGTAAATGACAATGCTTTCTTCCTTTTTATTAGTTGGTTGTCAATGTATGCAAACACTGATATTTGTGTATTAATTTAATATTCTGCTTATTTACTGAGTGCATATTTTGAACAGTGTTTTGGTATATTTATTGTTATATATATATATATATATAAGATTATGTCACCTATAAATAGTGACAATTGTACTATTTTGTTTTCTATTCGGTCAGCCTTTTTAAATTTTTTTTTGCCTAATAATTCTGCCTGGAATTTTTAATATTATGTTAAAATAGAAGCATTGAAAATGGCATAATATTGCCTTGCATTTGTGTTTGCACATTTGAAAGAGCAAACACATCTTCCAGGTTTTATAAGCCAGTTTCAGCAGGTAAAGATCTTCCCTTCTTGGGTACCTAGACTGATGGGATCTCCTCTGGATTTGCAGACCAGAGGGGTTGTGCCTGGGTCACAAGTCTGCATCTGGGTATGTAGTGAGGTCTGCCTTTAGTGTAGGCCTGTTACTATGGGCTTGAGTTGTTGTAAATTCTGTCTCACTCATATGTGGGACCTAAACGTTGAAACAATTTATCTCATGGAGACAGTAAAATGATGGTAACCAGAGAGTGGGAAGGGTAGCAAGGAGGAGGGATAAAGTGGGAATGGTTAATCAATTCAAAATTATAGTTAATCAGTAGAATCAACAATATTTGTCAGCACAACAAAGTGACTATAGTAAACAATAAGCTAGGGTGTACTTTAAAATAACTAAAACTGTGGAATTGTAATATTTCCAACACAATGATAAATGCCAGAGGTAGTAAATACCCCAAAGACCCCGATTTCATTAATTCACATTATATGCCTATATTAAAACATCACATGTACTCTGTAAATATATTCTACTATTATGCACCCATAATAATTTTTGAAAAATCCAAAGCTTTAGTGGATCAGAGAGGGGAACACTAAATCCACTTTTATTGTCCTCACAACTTCAGGAAAATATAAATGACAAACCCAAAATAAATTATTTTCAGTAAATTCTTTTTCCACTCCTGAAAGTGCTCTTTTAATAGGTATCATAAAATTAGTTTAATAAGGTATATTTGAAACCCTGTTGCAGAAAAAATATTTTAAAAAATAAAATGAAACACTCACCTGACTCCTTCCTGCTTTCAGGATGGTGGGCTCAGAATGACAGTTAGGTATTCAGTGTATGTGTGTAAGGCAGGCAGCAAAACTCTGAGCTAGACTCTTGCAATTCTGTAACCTCACCTCCCCAAAGTACTGCAATTGTCATTTTATCTACAGTGAAAATGACAGTGCACATCAGTGGAACTGTGACTATTTCTGAAAAACTCTATCTTTGTCATGAATCCCCCAAATAATTGCCAGGTCCTAATCAGCATCTGCAACAAGAACATTAAAGTGTTTGGCAGAGACTGTCCCTTTTCCATGATCCTTGGTGGCAGACAGGGTCCTATGTGGAGGAGAGTGGGAAATGCTGAGGTCTGACATGGGAGGGACTGACAGTGAAGCATGTGTCATACACAGTACTATGCGCTTCCCTCGGAAGGTCGCTCACCCAAAGTTTAACACTTTCTTAATTCTTGAATTCCTAAGATGCCCCTTTATTTAAGTTATAGGAAGAAAAATGAGATGGCAGAAAAAAACTAAGAAGGGTGTTTCAATGGGTTAGATGTAGAAGATTGAACATCATAAATTAGTATCATAGATTTATGCTAAAATTTGTAAGGAATAATTAGCACCAATGAATGTACTTTGATTTGGAAAACAAAATAATATGGAAATTTTCTAGGAAAATATGCTTTACCAATATGGACCCCTGTTTAGATTCAAAGATGAAGCAATAAGACCCATAGGAGCAAAAAGTGTATAAAAGAAGCTCTCACAAAGAAATTTCCAGGATCAAGTTTTTAACAGGGGAATTCTACAGTCATTTTAAATATCATATAAATCAATGCTTCTAAGTCAATTCCAGAACATCACAATGGAAGAAGTGCTTCTAAGCAAATTATGAAAGTAAAATGGAGCACTGGTACTCAAAATTTTTAAATGTTGTACAAAATAGACTATTGCAGAAAAATCTCATCTCTATCTACACATAGAAATATGTAGGATAACATACTAGCAAACAAATCTTGATTATTAAAAACAGTACATAATGACAAAATGCAGTTCATGTCTAATACTTCAGAATACTTTAACCGTAGGAAATCCACTGATAATATTTATCATTTTCATGGAAACAAATAGAACAGTCACACGATTGTGTTCATAGATGCAAAAATGTCCATTTAGCAGAATTTAACATACAATACTCTTTATTTAAAACCATCAAAATGAGGAATTAAAAGATCTTTTCAAATGGACAAAACAGTCTTTTTCATTCTTATGAAAAACATGAGAGGGATTACTACTATTTTCAGAGAAATACCAAAAAGCACAATATTCTATAAAAAGTCTATAGTATTCATTAAATTTGCAGTGAGCTTTACCCAAGGTAACTGAAGGCAGACGAAGAAATGAGAACGAATATGTAAGACTCACTTTGCATATGATATGATTATATATTTGGAAACACACATGAATTGGTAGAAAATACCTAATACACAAATAGTTCAGCAGACTAATTCAATATAACATTGATGGGCAAAGCAGTAGCCTTTCTAAGTATCATTCACAATTATCCATGAATACTATGTGTGCAGAATACAATAAATGTATAATATACATTTCAAAAAGTAAAAGAAAATCGCCTATGAAGAAATCTAATTAAAAATGTGCAATCTATTTGAGCTAAAAAAAAATAAAGAATTCCAAAAATACATGAATGAGGACTTAAACAAATGAAAAGTAGCAAGTTATTCTTAGATAGAAAAACTCAATAAGATAAAGAAATCATTTATCCTTAAACTCACTTCAGCTTTGTATTTGATTTCATAATAGATTATGTCAGTTTTCTTAAGGTAGCAATAGGTTTGCAAAGTACACATGGAAGAACAAACACATAAGAATAGCCAAAATCTCTGAGAAACATGATGAACGTGTCTGGTCCTATGATAAATTAAAACACATTATTAAATAAAATATTCCATAATTAAAGCAATATGGTGTTGATGCAAAAATAGGCAAACAGTCCGGGACAGTAGAAAATTCAGAAATCTAGCAAAGTGCATAAAACAAGATATGCAATAAAACTACAGAATGGGAAACTGTATTAATACTTGCTGTTTGGGAGCTGCATATTCCTAAAAAAGATGAACATGTATTCATTCTTAAATGCTATAGTAAGATAAATGGTAAAGGAGAAATCTAAATGGCAAAAATCAAAACATACGAGTAGTAGAAGAAAATTTTGATAAATAATTTTATAAGCCATCATATCTGGTATATGACTCAAACCAGAAAATGTTAATAAAAGACTGATAAAGCATACAATAGAAAACAAGAATACTGTGTATAGCAGGAAGCACCATAAGTGTAGTAAAAAGGAAAATGGCAAACGGGACATCTTTTGCAACTTACATAACAGACAAAAGGAAGCACACATCTGTTTGTTCTAGAAAACAAGAAAGCTCTCAGCCGGGTGCGGTGGCTCACGCCTGTAATCCTAGCACTCTGGGAGGCCGAGGCGGGCGGATCGTTCTGAGCTCAGGAGTTCGAGACCAGCCTGAGCAAGAGCGAGACCCTGTCTCTACCAAAAATAGAAACAAATTAATTGGACAGCTAAAAATAT
>RJWJ010028543.1:0-21336 GCA_004363605.1 Indri indri | reverse complement strand
TAGGGTTGTTTGATTTTTTCTTGCTGATTTTCCTGAGTTCTAAGTAGATTCTAGTTATCAGCCCTTTATCAGATTTGTAGCATGCAAAAATTTTCTCCCATTCTGTAGGTTGTCTGTTTGCTCTTGTGACAATTTCTTTGGCTGTGCAGAAGCTTTTTAATTTGATCAGGTCCCATTTATTTATTTTGGTTGTTGCTGTAAATGCTCAACATCTCTAATCATCAGGGAAATGCAAATCAATACCACAATGAGATATCACTTATCTCCAGTGAGACTGGCCTTTATCAAAAAGTCCCAAAACAATAAATGTTGGCGTGGTTGCGGAGAGATAGGAACACTCATACACTGCTGGTGGGACTGCAAACTAGTGCAACCTCTGTGGAAAGCAATATGGAGATACCTTAAAGAGATGCAATTAGAAGTACCATTCGATCCAGCAATCCCATTACTGGGCATCTACCCCAAAGATCACATGATACTCTATAAGAAAGACACCTGCACCTGAATGTTTATAGCAGCACAATTCACAATTGCAAAGATGTGGAAACAACCCAAGTGTCTATCAATACATGAGTGGATTAATAAACTGTAGTACATGTATACCATGGAGTACTATTCAGCTTTAAGAAACAATGGTGATATAGCACCTCTTGTATACTCCTGGATAGAGCTGGAATGCATTCTACTAAGTGAAGTATCCCAAGAATGGAAAGACAAGCACCACATGTACTCACCATCAAATGGGTATTAACTGAACAACACATAAGTGTACATATAAGAATAACATCTATTGGATGTCGGGCGGGGTAGGGGAGGGGGAAGGGGTAGGGGTGAGGTGGAGGAGGGGACGGATATATGCATTCACAAAGAGTGCAATGCGCACCATCCAAGAGATGGACACGCTTGAAACTGGGACTTGGGGGTGGGGGGCAAGGGCAACATACGTAACCTAAACATCTGCACCCCTATAATAACAAACAATAAAAAAAAAGAAAGAAAAAAAGAATAAAGAGGTAGTAGCGTTTGCAAAATAGAACAAGCATGACTATAATCCATTTCTCTCCAACAACAGCCAAGTATGAGAGTGTCACTCAGCTGCTGGCTTGAAGACAGGCTTTGATTGGGTGCATTCACAGGTGGCTGCTCTTAAAAGTAGTAAGGATTGGTTGAAGAGTGAGACTGTGATAGTGTGCTTATATAGCTATAAAAAAAGGAACAGGCGAGCAAAACTTCCTAGCAAAGTTCCAGTCCAGTAGTTCTCAAGCAGCATGACATAAGTGATTTGTTATTAAGAAAAGCTAAATTATTAAAGTTGTTGCTGGTCTCATTTCTGAAAAAGCTGAAAACCTTTAGTAGCTTTAAGTAGCTCTCTAAAGTAACTTTGTTCTCACCTATTTATACCCGGGTCTTTTTTGAATGCAGAGAAGGGGGAAAGGATGTGGGAGATTATAACCAGTAATTGTACAGGACCCTGGGAAAACTCAGGGAGCATATCTAAACGTGACTACCCTCAAGTTTCCAGTTTATGAAATCCAGATGTCAGATATTCAGTTTAGTGAACCTGAATCAACTCACATCATTGCGCAGGGTTTATGATCCCCTTTATATTAGGTTATGGAGTCTATGATTCTTTAATCTATTTCATGTCTAAAGTTTGGAGTTTTTAATAAACTTCGTTTGTCTCTTATTTTACTGCAGTTTACGATGTCCTTTATTATCTATGAATTTTTTTATTTCTTGTGAGTCGTATTTTCCTGTTGCCATATTGCCACTATTGCCTATTGCCATAGTGCTTTTAGGGCTCCATTTATCAAAGCATAAAGGCTTTTTATCCTGAAAATTCTTAACCCAGTGCCTATTTTGTGTGAAACATAGACCATTGCTGCTAGACAAGTGGTGAAATAAATCAATGTCCAAATCTGAGCACAACTGGAAATTATAATCTCATTTAATTGCAATATAATATAACCGTATGGTAAACATATCCAAAAATTTTAAAAAGCATATTTACAAAAGTAATTTTACCATCTAGGAAAGATAACATTTAGTATTTATCCTGCCACATATTATTTCAAGCTTATGCATGTTTGTATATATAAATATATATACAATATAATACTTCTTAATTAAAATTGGATCATGCTATGCATTATGCTTTCAGCTTACTTTTTACATGTAATTTAGAAGACACATATTTCAATATGAATGAATGTTTATATAATTAATTTTAATATAATAGCTGCATAATGTTTTATTGGATGAATAAATTAGGGATTTTTTTAAACCAATCCCTTATTTTGAACCTCAAGTATGTTTGCAGTTTTTAAAGATTACAAAAATTTTGCAGTGAAAATTTTTGTACATGTATCTTTGTACACTTATATAGTTTTTTTATAAAGACAAATTCATTTACCTTAATTATATTACTGAGATAGAGAGTTACATGCATTTTGTGAAACGTTCCTCTCAATATATTGTACCTAATGCTTCCACACCAATATTACTAAATCATCATTTGAAATAAAATAATAATACAATTTAAACATTCAAAATGACTTTAATCTACTTGGAAAGCTATTATTTATCTTTACTTTGCTTTTAACATTATTTATATTGATTTAGAATAAGATCTTTTATCCTGGATACGCTTCTCTATGCTCTTAGTTAACGTTTTCTATAAAAAAGCAGATAATTCATTTGAAATAACTATGAGTGCACACTTTTCTCATATAGACTGCATTTGTAAAAAAAAAAAGTACTGTTTAATATTAACATCATATAGATTAAGTATGTAATATAAATATGTCCATATATACATATGTCTAAAATTTGTTTAAATATAAAAGCTGCTTCCAAAGGCTAAATTTTAATACATGTTATTAAATAACTATATTATTATTAATAAATGCAAAAGTATTTGTAGTTTCTTTTAAAATATAGGGCATTTACTGGAAATGTAATTCTTTCTATTGTTGCCAAAATTCTTTGCATTGTTTATTTTATGAATATAATGAATTGCAATAAAAAATATGATTGCTCTGAATAGCAAAATAGAGCCAACAATCAGGATTTGACCCTAGTAATAACTGCCAGTGCTCCATGTTATGATCATTTTAATATTTCTTAATGGAAAACTTCTCTGGAAATTTTTTTAGTGGAAAATTGTACACTGAGTCTTTGGCAAACAATGACGCTTTTTTTAAAAAGAAATACTCAGATTTTAATCAAAGTTCTTTGGCTTATAAGAAAAGCACAAAAATACCTTCAAATGAATTCAGGTTGATGAGGGAGAGTATTAAGAGTTTCAATACCATAAAAATGAAAAATAATTTGGTTTTAGGAAAATTGTAAATTTACCAGGGACAGAGGAGTACTAGTTGGTCTTGGACCATTTGGTAGCTAGTCTCTACCTTTCTTTGTGTGTGTTCTTTATTTTCCTCCCTGCAGATCAGACTTCTTTGAATATTTATGATTTTGCTCTCCTGTTTCCTTGTTTTGCACTTGACTTTAGTTCTTTTTTATGTTCAAACCATGCCCGTTCCCTAAAAAGTTTCAAAGACTGCTTCTAGCCAGAGAAGGAGGGGTGTGGTCATGCAGTAGATCCATATTCAATTATCCCTGTCTTTTAGCAGTAGCTAGGAAAAAGTGTATTTGCCAGAGAAAGTATTCCAAATCATATTTTCTACTCTTTGTTCATTGAGGTCATAAACCATCTCTTACTGGGAACATTTGAATATTATGGCAACACAGAACTAAAAGAAAACTTAATATAAATGAAAACTATGCTTAATATTAAATGTTAAAAAAATAAGCTGATAAACTAATGATCTTCAGGAAAATTTCTGAAAGTAAAAATAAAGCATAAAAGTGCCTAAGTCCAAAATATTTGTATCTAATTCAAAAACTTTTATGTGGGATTATATGAATATGAAATATTAGACAATTTTCAAGTCTGGTCCGTAATTCTTTTCCTGATGGTCATCATTTTTTATTTCCTACTTTTATTTTTGTTTGCTAAAATTATATTTTAAAAAAGGGTGAAGATATCAAATCAAAAGTCACAAATGATAAAACCATAATACGATGTCTGGTGGGAAAATGAAGAGTCCCAGTAATACAGGAACATCACATAAGAATCTTTGAAATGCAAAAGTACTGTCTTACTTGGCTAATATTCTCTAATCACTGTTGGACATGAGATAATAATGGTCATGATAACATCAATAATTAAAACAATGATAGAAAAAATATGACTCTGGCACAGTCCTTTATTACTTGTCTGAAAATTCTGGGCAAAATTTTAAAAGCTTTTGAATAGAGAGAAATTGTGTTCATGACTACACCAAACATCTTAACTTCTTTTCTTTCAGACTCTAATTTGGTAGCTAGACAAAGGCTTTGACTTCTCTGTCCAAGCCAAAATCATTTAACTGCTAAGTCTACTAGTTTTATCTCCACATTGTATCTTGAATCTGTAACCATCAGCATCACTTTAGCACATGTCCTCTTAGTTCTCACTTGGATAATCTAATTGTCCTCTCTCCCATCTTTCTTGATTCAACCTGTTCTATTAGATTTAGTGCCCCAGATTTCTGACCTTGTCAGGAGACAGCTATTCATTGCAAACTGTTTTATATCTGGCCTTGAGGTTTCCTAGATTCAGGTTGCATCTTGTCTATATCATTTCTTTTTATTTAGAAATATATAGATTATAATCTAAGAAAACTGAGCTAATTGTTGTTTCCTAAACACAAGCTAATTTTTTCTTACCATGCATTCCCTGATATTCTTTCCAACCAAAGTTCTGAATTCACTATATCCAGTGCTATCAATTGAATTTTATCTACTTCTAAGACATGACTTAAATAGTAATTTTATATAAATTATTTTCTAATGATAACACTTTTATGCAATTCCTTGTTCTAAAATCCATAATCTTTAATATCCTTTTGGCTTATCATATAGTTATTTATGTTCATCACATATCAGTTTTACAGGGTTTGCTGTTAGAGTCCAAGGACTATGTTTTATTAATCCCAGCCCACATTGAATTTTGCATATAACAAATACCTACAATTAAAAGGACTGAATGTCTTTAATAACTCATTGTGAAAAATCTACAAATTTATCTACATATTACATCTACCTAATTATATTTTCAAATTGGTATTTTTTAAAGCAATTTCTTCTGTAAATATACCATTATTCATTGTGAAACTTAATTTGTAGAAGATACAACTCTGGCCAGCCATTTCCTTTAAGTTTGTTTCTTTATTTAAAAATCATTTCCGGAACACACTGTCTTATTTCCTTTCACTGTCTTCCAGATTATTTGTGAAATAACAAAGATTCTTTACTTTGTAAAGGTAGTAAGTATATAATCAATTCTTACAAGTTTGTTAATTTTTCCCCCTAAATCATTAAGACTTCCAAATAGTGTGGTTTCTAAAAAAAAAAAAATGTCGTTAGATTGAAGATGTGTGTTATAATGTACACTGTTCACATAACAAATCCCTTATAACAAATTTACTTTGTTGAAATCTAAGTGTTTGAGAAACTCATAGACAATTTACTGTTATGTATTTTTGTTTTTTGAACTACAAAATTTGTATATATTTGTTAGCGTATTTTCTTTTTCTATAACACTTCATACTCCAAACCCACTTTTCAATGATAACCACTATTAAGTGTTGATGTGTATCATGAGTGATATGCAGAGCAAAACCTGTATACACACAGGGACATTGATACACAAATACGCAAGTATACATTCAGAGTATTATGTTTAGCATTCATTTTTAAATTGAAAGAATAGTTTTCAGGTCTAGGCATATGGGAATGGCAATTGTTCTAAATAATTACCAGAATACTATTTATACACAGTTTTTTATTTCTTTGTTTCATGAATGAAACAATTAAAGAGAATCAGAAAAGATAAAATTACCACGACTTATTTTTGCCACCAGTTATGAAAGATAAACCAAAATTTCCCTAACATATTCTTAAGCATTTTGGAGTCCCTAAACTCTCACTAATCGACTTAGTAGAACTGTATTTGATGTATTTATGACCTTGTTATACAGCGGAATAGAATCTATTCCAACACAAAATTACAACGTGTGTTATATATTAGCCATGGGGAATTCTTGCCTTCAGCATTATCCATTATGGTTAGAATTTATTGCCGTCTAAGTTCTAGCTATGCTACTAATAGTTGCACAGGGAGCTAAATTTGAGAGTGACAACAGTTCTGGGTGACCTGGTTATATCTAATTTATGGGTACTTAGGCCTAAGTGGGGTTCAGTGCACAGCACATTTGATCCTCTATTTGAAAAGATTGTGACCTTTCTGTCCCAGCGCTACCACTCAATGTAGAATTAAAAGTTGAGATGGAATGGTTTTATAGGTCTGTCTTGCAATATTTAGAAGATAAATAACTTTAGAAGAACATAATTCACTTGATTGTCTTCCAACAGGTATGCCAAGGGCTAATCGTACATGTTTTTGTTTTTACTTTACAACTAAAATATGCAGAACCTATCTTTAAAAGACTATTAAAGCAAACATTTTAAATCTGGTATTAAAAATGGAAGTCATTTCATTCAAATTATTTCCAGGAAACATCTAAGAGGTAGTCTTTTTAAATGGTCTTTTATCCTGAATTTTGCAGATTTTCAGTGATGAATCTTCCTTTATAGAATACTCCATTCCATCTTGGGCCACTTTGGATTAAGAGAAAACTGATATTGAAAATATGCTTTATAATACTTTTTATTCATTTTTTTCTGTTCTGTGGAACTACAATGAATAAGCTAATAGATATTTTCATAACAGCCATTTAGATGTCTGGAAAATCTCTTCTTCTTTAGTTTAAAATCCTCAAATTTTATGATACAGTCTCAAAGTATTCAAACTGCACTTCCTAATCACCTGTAAAATGGTGCCTTTTATAATCCACCTATGTCTGCATCTAATAGTGTCAATGAATATAATGTTTGCATTAGTGTTCCAGCAGTGTGGGTACGTAAAATCAGCTTTTAGCTATCAAAATTTCACGATTGTATTTTCACATTAATTATATTTGAATGATTGATTTTATTTTATATTACAAATTGGAAGATTTAAATTTATTACTGTAAAAATTTAGTATTTTTGTAACCCACTATTCTGACTTATTAAGATGACTTTGAATTTTGTCTTTTATCATTAAATGTTTTATATACTTTCTGAACATTGTGACATTCACAGATTTTATACACATGACTTTAATGGCTTCATTTATATCAGTGATTAAAAGTGAAATGAGGTAGATATTAGAACACAGAACTATGTGGTAATTCACTAAAAACCTTTCTTCATATGTCAATAATGCCTTCATTTATTCTTTCTAGGTACCATTATTCGGACAGATACAAATAAATTCAACTGTCTTTTTCTTTTTTGGCCATAAAATAACTTAAGATTAAACAATGCTTTGCTTCAGTTTAGATGTAGCTTCTACAATGTTCTTATTTATAAACGTGACATGCATGTTTTTAATGAACCTATCCTAGCTTCTAGGGATTATTGCTATATTTTATAACTTGTTTTAATAAAAATATTTAATTATTTATTTTATAATCTAAAATCATTAGTTCATATTTTATAGATTTCATTTCATTCACTTTTTTGGAAATTTCGCTTTTTATCCATAAAAATAGTTTACATTCATTATGTGTTTAACATGCACCCAGTACACGATAATCCTATGTAATATTTACAATGATTCACATTGGTATAACTATTATATCCCCATTTTTAGACATGAACAAACTAAGCACAGAGAGATTTTTGCTCTTTTCTCTGGATGACACAGTTTGTAGTTTATGGAATTATAATGGAAAACCAAGCTGTTTGATTCTGGATAGTATATGCTCATCTGTCTCAGGCACACCACTAGTTACAGGATAGAGGGATATAGTAATGACTAAATAACATACAAGTTTTATGAAGCTTCCAGTCTAGTGAAGAGAGACAAACTGAAACAAATACGTAAGATATATAATATGCCAAGTAGTGGATGAGAAATGCAATAAAGAAAAATAAATAGAAAGTTGAAAGGAAGGGACAGGCAGGAGAGGTATTTAAGACGGAGTAGCCAGGATAAGTCATTTTGATAAAATGATATATTTAGAGGGAAAATCTTATGAGCTCAAAGGAGATTTTAAAAATCACAAAGAAATATTTGTAGCATTTAATACTCTGACTCTAGACTCAAACAGATATAGGTGTGAGTCCCAGCTCTACACGCTCTTAGCCATGGGACCCGAGTAAATAATTCCCCCTTTTATGACACTTTTCCCCTTCAAGGAAATTGTCACAAAGAATAACTAGGCAAGTGAGCACAGATTATGCATAATATGTATTGAAGCATTCTTTATAATGACAGAAATTGATAGCCTGAAACATCTCATTATGTTATTACTTAGACAAGTTGTACTATGGACTTATAATGGAGTATTGTTAAATCACATATAATAACATAGCTTCTTAGTCATACACACTAAAACATAGTAAATCTATATTTACAAACATGGGACGATAGTCACTATGCATGTGCTTATAATAGGCATACATTTGAAGAGAAGAAAAGATTAGCAAAACATTTAAATATATAGAGCAAGTTAGTTGGATTTGTTGGATTGTGGATTTTCTTCTTTTGATTATCAATAATGCAATTTGTATTAGCAATGAACATATAATATTCTAACAAAAATATAAATGAACATGAAAGTTATTTAATCTCTCTTCTCAAAAGATTTATTAATTAACAGTTAAAAAAATTCTTTAACCTTTGGAGGGATAAACTTTGCTTCATCCCATCAAATGTAAGCATTAGCTTCGTAGTTGTTTCCATCAGCCATCCTCTAACTGTGCACGTAATGCTACCTGAAATCAATTTTATATGGAGATATAAAACTGAACAATGTAATGGTTATGATTGTCTTTTCTTGTCCTTAAAATGGTGCAAAATGATCAATGTTTGTAGATTATTATAATTAAATAAAAACAAGTACAGAAAATTGTACTGAATGAACAAGTGCATTTGATGAGAAAGTGGTATTTTAAAGGATAGAATTTCTATATTGCAGCCACCAATGAACATACACTCCATTGTGGTACAAGTCCAGTGCATCAACAAAAAAGTGGGCACTGTTATCTACCATGAAGTACGAATCGTGGTGAGAGACAGGAATGACAACTCACCCACGTTCAAGCATGAAAGCTACTATGCCACAGTAAATGAGGTCAGTTTCAATCTACTCTCTTTATGTCCTTTTTGTTTATACGTATATATATGTGTATGTACATATATATATATATATATAGCTAATGGTATACTGTAAATATTTATAAATGATTCCTTTATAATAATGAGCTTAACTATTTCAAAATGCCATGAATACATTTTAAGGAATTGTACTTGGAAGAAATATATGACTTCTAATGTGATTTCAGGAATTCATTTTGCCGCAGGAAAAATTCAATTCATTTATAATAATGACCAAAGAGATTTTAATTCTATCATCTTAGAAAATTTGTTGTCTAAATCCACATACATGCTTACTGAGAAACAACAGGAGTTATTTATCATTATTGTAAGGAATTGAACTAATGTCTTTGTATCTCTGAGGTGGTCATACTAATTATTATACTGGAAGAAATATCTGTGAATATATTAATTTAAAGTTATTTACTCAGTTTTAAAATCATGTTCTGAAGGAACCACAAAATTTAAATATAAATCCCAGCTGCATTCTTACAAGAAAATGCTGATCAAATTAGAAAAAAATTGAATAAACAGTATTATTATTTTTATTAGAAAGTGCCCTTTTGTTGTTTGATATTTTGCTTTGCTTTGTTTCTCTTTGAGCCAAAATCCATGAGCTAAGAACCCCTTTCATGTTTTTTTAATAAAAATAGTGGTTACATTATTAATCTTTTAATTAGTCCAGTAAGCCTGAAAATATTTCTAGAGTATTTCTAATGTTGTTATTATGTATCATTTACACACATGAAAAAAATGAATCGTTTAATGCGATAGTACATATTTTAGCAGAACATGTTTACCTTTAAGACTTTTTTAATCTTAAAAAATACATACCTACTTATAGAAGGAAATAAGTATAATTTGAATATTAAAAGAGCATTGGGCCTTTAACTTCTACATTCTTTTTGAAATTATTAAAATATATTTTATTTATATCAATATTCTTGTATTCTAAAAATTTGAAGAAATTATATTTCACATAATCTGAGACTTCCTAGGTTACATTATTAATATTTAAGAAAATCCCATAAATTCCTGTTTTAAGTTTAACAAGACAAGTGACTGATCAGTAAATGCTTAACCTCTTTGAGCCACTTTTGTTGAACATGTTTCTGCTGTAATGCTAATTAATAGCCAACTAGTTAGTTTTAAATATATATAGATGATTTTGTGTTAGCATCTGAAGTCTACCCTTTGAATTCGATTTTGCTTTGTTCGGTTGAGTGCTAACTTTATTTTGGCATAAACTGAAAGATGAATTATCTTGAACAATGAATCTACTTATAAAATGTTTTAGTGCCATATTTAATTTCTCCTGCATCTCTATCTATAGTTCATTTTTTAATCACAAATTTATAAAGTTCAATTTGAATTTCAAAGCATCCTATGTGATTTGACTACTTCCACTCCCCTCTCCAGTCTTTTCAGTGCCTTGTTGAAAGATAACCTTTCTCAAATATTTTAATCATGTCACTCTACTATTAAAAAATTTTGTAACTTCTCATTATTGTCAGGTAGAAAAAGGCCACCTCTTTTGGCACACTTTTAAGGTCTTCCATAATCTGACCATTGGTCCATGTATTCTTAACTTTAAATTCTCTCTAATAATACTTCACTGTATTCAGATAAACTTCCTCAGGTCTCATAAGTATTTCCACTGTTTGGACTTTGCTCACACTTTTCCTCTTACTTAGAATGAGATTCTCCTTACCTTGCAAGCCTCCAAGTTTGATCTGTCTTTTAAAGTCTAACTCAAGACATTTTTCATGAAGTCATCCTTGAATATTCACATTTATTGATCTTCAATTTCTCCAAACCCTAAATTCCTATATCATCTGAATAAATGTGAATTAGAGTCATAAATTTATAGAAAAGTTAAATGTTTTATCTTAAACAGTATTTTGAGAGGCCTGGGTTCTTTTCCAAAGTTGTCCATATATGGTTAAACTGATAATTTTCTCACGATGCATTTCCCTATAGCCAACCAAGGCAATAATATCCCATTGACACTATGGTTATATCTTCTACGCTTTAATGATATAGGACATGTGTACTTGAGCATCACATTTTTTACCTTTGATTTTGCCCATACTATCTCATGTCTATTTTCTTGGGAAAAAAAAAATCAAAGGCATATTTTAACTTCAAAACAGCATAACAAGAAAAACTTGAAATTTAGCTATTATTCTTCATTTGAGTATTTCTTCCATAGTGGTAGTTCTTATTTCATTTGACATGAATTCTTCATTGGGAAAATATGTTAAAATTTTATGTATATGTGTGTGTGTGTGTGTGTGTGTAGATATCCCTGTCTCTTTTAGGTACAATGCTGTCTGTAAAATAAAATTAAGTCAAATGGGTTTTACTCTGTGCAAGATTGTTATATATTTTTTATACTGTTTCTCCAATTAGTACAATACATGGAGTTTATGCAGTTAAGACTCAAAAGTGTTCTTCAAAAAAGCCCCATCATTTAGGGTTTAATAGATTGCTGATGTCAAAATATTTCATACTTCATTAAAATACAAAAGATAGTTATAAAGTCATTATCACAGAATTACGAAAGAAGCTTCCAAACTATAGTCCTGATCAGTCACTCTTCTCGTTCCCTCTGAGAAAACTGAGACCTGGAGCAACAGGATAAATTGACAGTTGTATAGTAAGTTGGTCACAAAGTTGGGAATAAAACCAAGTTGTCAGTTCAATCATCCATTCACTATTAATAGACATCTTAGTATGCTAAATCATAACCACTTTCATGTACCTGCTTTTAGAAATAAATATCAGGGTTTATATTTATGCTATTATATCACAATATTATAATCACAATCAACACTTTTATAAATGCATTAAATGCTGGCCTCTTACACACTTTATAAACATGTTCTATCAGTTTCTGAAGAATTCACCAAAACATTATGAATGACTGTATTTAGATGTTGAACAAAGAATATAACAAGGTTTATAATTTCTTGATTGTGAAAAAGACATAAGGCATTGCAAGTATTTTCATCTGTTTGGGTAATGGAGATGCTCAATTAGTTTAGGACAATTGTATCATTAAGAAATAGTCCAGCTGGTTTCGAGAACAATTTGCACAGCTGAATTGTTGCCGATCATTCTTAAGCAACTTTTGGAAGATAAATCATTCCTGACAGTGATGTCTTTAATAACACATGCATCCCATCCCCCAAAATTATTTTGGTATAAGTAAAGAAAGGCAAGTCAAGGAAGACATAATGTTAGCCAGTGAAGAATTTATCTCAAGTTAGTAGAGGTTATGTTTGTCTCCGTTTTTAATGATCTCTTTGCAGAAGGGAAATTTTTCAATCAATATTAGCTTATTATTTTTATCACATTAAGGCAGGCAGGAAGGAAATATGAAAACCTCTAACAGCATGTTTTAGCAGTAGTATATCGAAGTACATTAAAATTTAACATTCATGGAGCTATGTCTATATAGTGAGAACTGTGCTAAGTTCTTTATTACGCACATTATCTCATTTAGTTCTCACAGTAGCCTTGCTTGGGAGGCTTGGGAAGTCACATAACATTACCAAGTACATCTAATTAATGGTAAAATTAATATTTTTAACTCAGGTTTGTCAAACTTCAGAAATGTGTTCATAGCTACCATATAGCCTCTCAACTGAAGTATGAAACATATATCTGAAGGGAAGCTCTTAGAGTAACATTTATGGTGCCGTGACCACTAATAGGTTGTTTTAATCCATATGTATTTTAATAGACCATTTTAGTTCCATTTACTAGATATCTAATTATTACATATATATCACAATCAACATGAAGTATTGAGGATAATGTCGAGTATTCATTAAAGCAGATTTCAGTATTAAAATGGAATGTATGGTATTTTGTTTTCTAAGCTTTAGCTGTGCCATGTTAATATTTTGAAAAATTGTGTTGCTTTGATGGGAAATTTTCGACCAATGCTTTCTTTTTTCAAAATACAAATTTTGAATTATTTAGAACCTATAATCTACAGTTTAAATAACCTTTATATTTTCTTTAATTTTGCTTTGTACAAACAATAAAATATTTCATTTTTTAAAGATCTTAAGGTCAAATGATCTGCTTTTTGCTCCTAATAGCATTAAGTTATGATCAGGCAGCTTTTTGAGATTTATATTATTAGGTGAATTATGGATCACAAGCCAAATCTGGCTTACTACCACCTGTTTGCATATGGCTTATAAACTAAAATGCTTTTACATTTTTCAATGTTTGAAAAAAACACTAAAAGAAAAATAGGATTTTGTGACATGTAAAATTTTATACTACTAAAATTTTAGTAACCATAAATAAAATTATATTGCAATATAGCCTTGCACATATACATTTTGTATTGTGGCAGAATACGTGCTATCATGGCAGATTTGAGTAGTGGTAACTGAACCAGAATGGCCCTCAAAGCTGGAAATATTTACAAATGGCCCTTTACAGAAAAGTTTGCTGACCTTTGTTATCACTGTACTTGACATATATTAAGATATAAAATAGCTATAGATAATATGCATATTAGATATGATTCATTTAATTTAGAGAAAAAAATGTGTACATGTATGTGTCCAGGCATACCTCAGAGATATTGCAGGTTTGTTTACAGAGTACCACAATAAAGCGAATATTGCAATAAAGCAAGTCACTCAGATTTTTTTGTTTGTTTATTTCACAGTGCATGTAAAAGTTATGTTTACACTCTGCTGTAACCTATTAAGTGTGCTATAATATTATTTCTAAAAAACACTGTGCATACCTTAATTAAAAAATACTTTACTGCTAAAAAATATAAATGATCATCTGAGCTCTCAGTGACTCATAATGGTTTTCCTGGTGGAGGGTCTTGCCTCAATGTTGATGGTTGCTGACTGATCAGAGTGGTAGTGAAGGTTGTGGTGGCTGAGATGATTTCTTAAAGTAAGACAACAATGAAATTTGCTGCATCAGTTGACTCTTCCATTCACAAAATGTTACTATGTAGCATGCAGTGCTGTTTGATCTCATTTTACCCAAAATAGAACTTCTTTCAAAATTAGGGTTATTTCTCTCAAACCTTGTCATTGCTTTATCAACTAAGTTTATCAATATTCTAAATCCTTTGTTTTCATTCCATCAATTTTCACAGGATCTTCACCAGGAGTATATTATATTTCAAGAAATTACTTTCTTTCCTCAGCCATAAGAAGCAACTTCTCATCCATTCAGATTTTATCATGAGATTTCAGCAATTCAGTCACATCTTCAATATCCACTTCTAATGCTAGTCTTCTTGATATTTTCACCACATCCACAGTTACTTCCTCCACGGAATTCTTAAACCTCTCAAAGTCATCCACGAGAGTCAGATTCAACAACTTCCAAACTTAAGGTGATGTTAATATTTTTACCTCCTCTCATGAATCATCAATATTCTTAAGGACATATGGAGTGGTAAATCTTTTCCAGAAAGTTTTCAAACTATGCCTGGATTCATCAGTGGAATCACCATCTTTGATAGCTGTAGCCTAATGAAACATATTTCTTAAATAATGAGACTTGAAAGGCAAAATTACTCCTTTATCCATCGGCTGCAGACTAGATGTTGTGTTAGCGGCCATGAAAACACCATTCATCTCCTTGTATGTCTCCATCAGAACCCTTGCATGACTAAGTACATTGTCAATGAGCAGTAATATTTCAAAGGGGATTGTTTTTTCTGAGCAATAGGTCTCAACAGTGGGCTTAAAATATTCAGTAAACCATGCTGTAAGCATATGTACTATCAACAAGGCTTTGTTGTTCCATTTATAGAATACAGGGAGAGTAGATTTAGCATAATTCTTAAGGGTCCTAGGATTTTCAGAATGGTAAATAAGCATTGGCTTTAACTGAAAGTCACCATCTGCATTAGCTCTTGACAAGAGTCAGCCTGTCCTCTCAAGCTTTGAAGGTGGGCAGGTATTGACTACTCCTCTGTAGTTAGTTTTAGAGGGGATCTTCCTTCAACAGAAGGCTATTTCATCTGCATTGAAAATCTATTATTTAGGTAGCCACATTCATCAATTATCTTAACTAGGTCTTCTGAATAACTTGCTGCAGCTTCTCCATCAGCACTTGCTGCTTTACTTACCACTTCTATGTTATGACAAAGACTTTTTTCCTTAAACCTCATGAACCAACTTCTACTAGCTTCAAACCTTTCTTCAGCTTCCTTACCTCTCTCAGCCTTCAAAGAATTGAAGCGAGTTAGGTCCTTGTCCTGGATTAGGCTTTGGGTTAAGGAAATGCCGCTGGTGTGATCATCTATCCAAAGCAATCGAACTCTCTCTATATCAGCAACAAGGCTATTTTGCTTTCTTATCTTTCATGTGTTCACTGGAGTAGCACTTTAAATTTCCTTTAAGAACTTTTTCTTTGCATTCAGAACTTAGCAAACTTTTGCAAGAGTCCTAGATTTTGGCCTATTTCAGCTCTCAATACTCCTTTCTCACTAAGCTTAATCATTTCTAGCTTTTGATTTCAAGTGAGAGATTTATGACTCTTCCTTTCACTTGAATATTTAGAGGCCATTGTAGATATTAATTGACCTAATTTCAATATTGTTGTATCTCTGAGAAAATGGAGGCCTGAGGAGGAGAGAGATGGGAGAATGCCTGGTCAGAGGAGCAGTCAGATTACACACATTTATTGATTAGGTTTGTTGTCTCATGTGGATGTAGTTTGTGCACCCCAAAACAATTGCAATAGTAGCATCAAATATTACTAATCACATATAATCATAGCAGATGTAATAGTAATGAAAAAGTTTGAAATATAGCAAGAATTACCAAAATGTGACACAGAGACACAAAGTGAGCACATGCTGTTGGAAAAAGGGTGCCAATAGACTTGCTTGATGCAGGGTTGCAAAAATCTTCAATTTGTAGGAAATGAAATATCTGCAAAGTATAATAAAAAGAAGCCCAGTAAAAGAAGGTATGCCTCTGTGTGTGTGTGTGTGTGTGTGTGTGTGTGTGTGTGTGTTTGGTGTATGTAAATAAATCCAATTAGAAACTTGGAGAAATATAGTTCAAAAGTAACAAAATTGTTGAACCCAAGGAAATTGCCAATATTCAATGCTTTTTGTCCCATAAAAATGACAATGAATTAAGACTCAACATAATTAAAAGTAAATTATATAAAATTTGATGTTACTGTAGTATAGCAGTATTTATAATGTGACCTTATATTAGCAAGAAACATTTACCTTATGATTATTAACACTTTTTTCTCCTGATAGTGATTTTAATTTATTTGTTGAATAATTTTTATTATTTTTTAACTTAGTAGACTTTATTTTCTGAATTGCCATTAACTTAATTATAAGCAATTCTGCATAACCAGCTTAAAATAAGAAAGAACAAATAGAAGGAGATGAAAATGGAGAAAGAAGTAGGGATCAGATTCTAAGCGGTACCATATCACCTCTTATAAAAGGGAGCAGTAAGTAATAGGGAATCGGGCAATGGATTAAAGCAATAGAATGTACATTCAGACTTGCATTTTTAGGATTTTATCCTCACAGCTGGATGGGGAATGCTTGGGGGATGTGACCTGAAAATAGCAATGCAAGGTAAAAATCTCGAATAGAGTAGAGTTGGTCAAACAGGGCATATAGGAAGCATATTTAGGTGGATCATTTCATGGGAAAGAATGACCAGTTGATTGTAGAGGATTGAGAAGGAAAAAAAGATATAGATGCTCTACACATTGTTTACATTTACTCCCAGATTCTGGCTTAGAATATAGCAATGGAACCTAATGAGAGAATATATTAGAGAAAGGCAGTTTGGGGAAGATTTGCAGGCAAGGGACAATTTTATGAATCTTGGTATCTGTGAGATATTCAGTTGTAGCATCCCAGCATGGAATATCTCTAGAACTTGAAAAGTTCATTATAGAGATAAATATCTGTGAATCATAAGTAAATCATCTAAACTAATGTTACCTATATGAAGTGATTTTTATCTTTCAGGACATAATGTAGATAGTAGGTGTCAAGAGGAACAAAATGAAATCATGTGCCAAAGAGTAGCAATAGTTGCACACATGCAATTTTCAAGAAGAGAATTGGAGCTTCCATCAGATTCTCACAGGCGTGTATAAACCAATGAAGGTTAAAGACCGCAGGGCCAGGTTGTTTTAAAAGTAAGGACACAAGGTGAAGAGAGAGAATTTAATCAAAAAAGATAATAGAGATCAGAGTAGTAATAAGAGAATAAGGTGTCATTATCAGAAAAGGAAAATTGCACTAAACTTAAAAATTCAAGCACTAGCATAGTAAATTAGGAAAGGTGAAAATCAGATTGTATTAATTAAGAAGTGTATTGAGAGTGAGGAAATAGAAATAGTAGATATGAGCTATTTTCAAAATGCTCAACTAAAGTCAGAAGGAAAGAGTAATGGCAAGGAGATGATGAAGGGCTCAATTTATAAATTAAAGGGAGAAAAGACTTTAATATGTTTATATGCTAGTACCCTATCTCAAATTTCATATCATTTCGACATTTGTTTAAAAATTTTAACATTTAATTGTTCAACATTGTTTTTTTTAATAATCACTTGACAAAGTTTTATAAACTGAATCAGTAAATCACCAGACTGAAGGATCCTGAGAATGTGACAATTCCCTATCATTCTTAACTCCATCCCCTTAACTAAGTCATTGCTAAATTGGCAAGTAAAGTCTTAGGCTGTGGGAATATTCCTGTGGGAGGAGTGAGAGTGGAGCTTTTTCCCCACTGAATAGACTCACTAAAATGCCCAAATAGGATATAACTTCAGAGATCCATGAGAGGCAGAACTGAATGCTAGTGATCCTGGAATAAATCCGTGGATCAAACTTTGAGGTCAGCATCAGCTATTTGAGTTTGTCTGCTCTTTATACTCACTTCCACCCCAGTGTGTATGTGAAAATAGATACTTTGTGGTAATTACCATAGCAGCCTCTGCCCTTTGTCATCTGAATTATGATCATTCAGTTTGATGACTAAAAATATGATGTGAATAGCTAATTTGTGAGGCCTACAGACAATAAGTTTGCAAAAATAAAATTGCTCTTCCCACACCGAAAAATATTTAAACATATATTGTTCTGTACAATTGAAAGGTAACAGATAAAAATACAAAGGAATTGTGTTTCTCCTCCCCTCTCTTGGAGTACATTAAATACCTACGTCAGTATGTTTCCAAAATATTGCCTTGGAATTCTTGCCAACCTCTGTATTGAAGTAGTACTATGTGGTTATTTGAGGAGGGTTAGATTCATGTGATTGCCATCATTTCTAGTCTTAGAAAACTTAAAAGACTCTTGGTTCTGTTGAGGTAGACTCGGTAATTTAGGCCAATTATTCTCAAGATAACTAGAACTAATCAAATATAAATATGTAGATAAGCAAATGAATAAATACAGGAAGTAAGCATGTAAAATAGAAATCAATAAATAATTAAATAAATATGTCTACTTGAAGACACCAAAGAGCTAATAAGGAAAAAAAATGAAGAAAAATATAAAAGTATAAGGATATGTGAGTAAATCTCAATGAACATTGATTGCATAAAACAATGTTTTATTTTGATGAATATAGAAATTTTACATGTAGATATATAGATATACAATTAAAATATAAGAATACTATAATTATAAATCAAGAGATGACTGACAAATGTTTTTAAAGTCTTCATTTACTAGAAAGAAAATGGAATTAATCAATCAATATAAGGCAAAGTAACAGAGAAAAAACAGACAGAAAAGCAGGAATATATATATATACTTTATAAGAGAGTAGATTTAAACCAACATACATCAAAAACCACTTTAAAAGTAAATAAGCAAAATGCTCAAATTGAAAGACAAAGGTTCATGGCCTAAATTAAAAAATAAAGCCAAATGTAGGAGGTTTACAAAATAGACTTTAAATCAAAAAGTATTGTTAGAGAATAAAAAAAATTTTCATGATGATAAAGATTCAATTTGTCAGAATTATAGAAGTTATGGATTTATTAATATTTGTACCTACTAGCATGGCCTCAAAATAAAATAGCAATTGACAGAATTAAAGGAGAAAGAGAAAAAACTATAGTCATAGAAATTTAAAAATCTGTGGGAGGTAGAATAAAAGCCCCCCAAGGATATCTACATGCTAACCTGGCAAAAGAAATTCTGCAGATATGATTAAAGTTATGGAAGTTAATAGGGAGATTATCCTGGATTAGCCCGGTGGGCCCAATCTAATCAATAAGAACCCTTAAATGGAAAGAACTTTCACTGGCTGGAGTCAGTGAGAGGCAAGGGAAAAGGAACTGGGGAAAGATGCGGCAGAGGAAAGATCAAAAAGAATCTAACGCTGAGAAGAACTCAGTCCATTGTCACTGGCTTTGGGGATGAATGGAGCTATAAGCCTGTACTATAAGCAAGCATACTCTACTGCTGTGAAGGAACCTCACCCAGAGCTACCAAAGAATCAGGTCACTTAGCCCTACAATGTCAAAATAAATAAATAAATTTGGCTGATAATCTGAATGAGCTTGGAAGTAGATTCATTTTCAGTCTCTAAAAAGAAAAACAACCCTGCAAGATGACTTGATTTTAGCTTGGTGAGAGCTGACTCTGACTTCTGACTGATCAAATTGTGTGAGAGCAAAAGTATATTACTTTAAGCCACTAAATTTGTGATAATTTATTACAGCAGCAACAGAAAGCTAATGCAAAAGTTCTCAGTAACTGAGAGAGGTAGAATAAGTAGAGGAAAAAAATAAGACTAAGGAGACATAAAATTTGAACACTGAAATTAGCAAAATTGACCTGGTGTGGTCTTACAGTAATATCACACTCTACCCAACAACTACGGAATTCATTCTTTTTGAGCATATAGACTATTTACAAGACTTTACCAAATGGTGAATTCCAAATAAGGTGTCAACATATCCAAAATGGCTAAAATTATACAGAATATTTTTACTAATCAGCATGCAGTTGAGCTTAAAATCAATAAAAACAATGAAATAAACTAGAAGCTTCCAATATAGTTAAAATGACATATAAAACATTATTTATAAATGACATTACTTTATATATATAAACCCAACAGTATTTACAGATAAATTATTATAGTTAAAAGTGAGTTTAGCAAGTTTGCTGCATAAAAGGTCAATATTTTTCAAAAAGAAAATTTTTTATAAACCAGCAACAAACAGAAAATGACTTTAAAAATGTGATCCACTGACTGTAGTACCTACCAAAATGGAGTTTTACTTGTATTTATTTAATTTAAGTTCAATTAAACTTTTAACTGAAAGGAAATGTAATCCCATGTATTGGTGAAGATATGTAATAACCACAACTTTCATATACTGTTGGTAGATGAGTCAATGGGTACAATTACTTTGGATATGTGTGTGTAGCATCCGCAAAAATTGAACAGGTAGGTACCCTATGACTCAACAATTCTACTCTTTTCTGCATACCCAAAAGGAATTAGTGCATATGTTAATCAAAACAATATGTGTACGATGGCTGTGGACAGTCATATAGTGGTGTAAAGGACAATGACAACTAAGACAGGGGAAGGGAGAAACGAGGGTGAGGGATAAAATCTACCCATCAGGTACAATGTACACTACTCTGGTGACAGGAACACTAAGAGCCCTGACTTCAGCATCATTAAATTCATCCATGTAACAAAAACACTTGCACCCCATTAATATTTTGAAGTTAAAAAAATGTATAAAAAGATTCATTGAAGATTTTCCATAGTAGCCAGAAACTGGAGACAATCCAAATGTCAGATGATGGCAGTGTTGTTTTACTTTTTGTTAGTTGCATTTGTCTTTTTCACAAATATTTTGTTTACTCTTCTCTGTACTTCAAATTTCTCACCTGAAAATGGGAATGATAATATTATAATTGAATACCTACCTCATAGGGTTTAATGAATAGATATAACAAATTTCCAAATAGAAAGAAAATAACCAAGATTTTCAGTAT
>RJWJ010028542.1:0-21324 GCA_004363605.1 Indri indri | reverse complement strand
GGAGTGGCAGAGGCAGAAGAAAACCCCTGTATATATCAGCAGACCTGTGAGGTTCAAACCCAATGTTATTCAAGGTCAACTGCATTTGTGAGATCATCGCAGTTGTAAGAAGTACTACAGAGGTGTTCCCTGCACCCTCGACCTAGTTCGCCCAGCAATAGCATCTTGGAAGACCACACTCTGGCAGCACAGCCAGGATACTGACACCGATACAGTCAAAATATGAATATTGCCATCAACACGAGCATTCCTCGTGTTAGCTTTTGTAGCCACACACGCTTCCTTCCACCACCACTAGCCCCTTAACCCCTGGTACTCATCTCTTCTCTGTTTCCGTAACGTTGTCATTTCAGTAATGATACAGAAGTGGAACCATGCAGCAAGTAACCTTTTGGAATTGGCTTCCCCCCTTCAGTGTGACTCTGGAGATTCACCTGGACTGTTGCGTATCAGTATTTCCTTCCTTTTTGTCGCTGAGTAGTATTCGATCCCATGGTGTGTACGCATCAGTTTGTTTAACCGTTCACCCGTTGAAGGCCATGTGGGTGGTTTGCAGGTTTTGGCTGTTACAAACAAAGCTGCTATAAACATTAGCATATAGGTTTTCGTGAGAACATAAGTCTTCGTTTCTCTGGGATAAATGCCCAGGAGTGCAGTTTTTGAGTCACGTGGGAGTTACATGTTTAGACTTTTAAGGGACTGCTACGCTGTTTTCCAGGGTGGCGGTACCATTTTGTATTTCCCCTGGCAATGTCTGATCTGTCTTCTCACCAGCAAGGAGTGGACTACTTTTCATTTTGGCTGCTTTGGTAGCGTGCAGTTATGTCTCGTTTTAATTTGCATTTACCTAATAGTCAATATGTTGGACACCTTTTCATGTGCTCGTTTGCCATCTATATATTCTTTTTTGTAAAATGTCTTTATCTTTTGCCTGTGTTTTCATTGGATTGTTGTTTGTTTTTTATTGTTGCGCTTTGAGAGTTTTTAATACAGTCTAGACACTGATCCTTTGTTAACTAGTGGTTTGCAAACATTTTCTCTCACTCTGTGGTTTGCGTTTTTATCCTCTTAACACGGTTTTTCATGGAACGAAAGTTTTAAATTTTGATGTGAGATTCTATTCAAGTTTTCTGTTTGTGGTTCTCACTTTTGGCATCGAGTCTCAGAACTCGTTGCCTGTCACTAGATCCTGAAGATTTTCTCCTATTTTCTTTCTGAAAGTTTTATATTTTACATGTAAGTCCATGATCCATTTTTAGTTAGTTTTTGTATAAGGCATCAAACTTAGGGGGATGTTTATTATTTTGCAAATGGATATCCAGTTGCTGTAGCACCATTAGTTGAAGAGACAACCCTTCCTCCACTGAATTGCTTTTGCACCTCTGTCCAAAATCAGCTGGGCTTGTGTGTGTGTGTGTGTGTGTGTGTGTGTGTGTGTGTGTGCACGCACGTGCGCACGCACGCATATGTGCACGTGTGCTTTTTGTGGGCCCTCTGTTGAGTTCTATTGCCATGTCCCTGTTCCTCTACTGGAACCACACCGTCTTGATTATTGTATAATAATCTTGAAATTGGGAACACTGATTGCTCCCACTTTATTTTTCTTTTGCAAGTTGTTTTCATTATTCTAGTTTCCTTTGCCTTTCCACGTGTATTTTAGAATAATCTTGTCTATGTCTACAAAAAGTTTAGCTGGGATTTTGGTTGGAATTGTGTTCAACCTGTATGTTAGTTTGGGAAGAATTGACATCCTGTGTTGAGTCTTCCAATCCATGAACAGGGTGTATCTCTCCATTTATTTAGATTTTCTTTGATTTATTTCATCAGCGTTGTGTGAATTTTAGCATATAGTTCCTGTATGTGTTTCGTTAGATTTTACATGTAAATATTTCATTTTTCTGAGCAAGTGTAAATGATATTGTGTCTGCATGTTTGTTGCTGGTCTACGGGAATATAGTTGACTTTAGTATGTTCATCTGATGGTCTTGTGACCTTGCTGGACACATTTATTATTTCTAGGAGGGTTGTTTTTGTAGATTCCTTGTGAAATAAAGCAACTTTCATTTCAGTTATTGCATTTTTTTGCTTTTATTATTTCCATTTGCTGGTTCTTTATATCTTTGATTTCTTTGCTGAGATTTCGTTTCTTTTGTGAGGGTTTCTGTCTTCTTCATCCCGTTCCAGTGTGTTTGTAATCGCTCACAGTGGCATTTTTATCGCAACCACCTTCAGCTCGTCAGATGGGTCTAACCTCTTTGTCACCTAGTGTTGGCATCCACTGATACCTTTTTTCAGTCTGAGATGTTCCTGACTCTTGGTATGAGGAGTGATTTTCTACCAAAATGTGGACATTTTTGTATCACCTCATGAGAGTCTGGATCTTAGTTAAACCTTTTTTTAGCCAACTTTTTCTGATGCCACTTCCACGAGGGAAGGGGTGATGGGGCGCCACCTCCTTACTGCCAGGTGGGGGAGAAGTGCAGGCTCCCCAACTGGCCTCCATTGGTATCTGAATGGGGGGCTCCTTGTTATTGCTGGGGGATGGGAGTCTGGCTCCCTGTAGGTCCCTCTTGACACTTGGGGGTGTTGTTATCACTGGGCAGTGGTGAAAGTCCCGACTCTGCTCCCGTCTTCCTGGCTGCAGACCAGCGTGGTGAGGTCGTGCCTTGTTACCGCCAGGGGGCTAAGGAAATCCAGCCTCTCCACGCTGCCTGCACTAATGGGGGTGAAGGAGGATTTGCTACTGCCTGGTGGGATGAATGTCCCAGTTTCCTCCTTTGCCGTATTTGACATGGCCCGGGCAAGGATTAGGTGCCTCGTTACAGCCACACGAGGTGGAGACCTAGGCTCTTGCTCAGCCTTTGCTGCCGGGCCCACTTTCCTGGTCCTTCGATTAAAAAGCACACACACCTGGTGTGGTTTTTCCCCTGGTCCTGTTGGTGTTTGGGTTGCTGGCTTATTCAGCGCCACATCTGGGGTGTATGAGGCGAGAGGAAAACCCGGAGACCTCACTCCGTGTGCCCAGCTGCTCTGCCGCCTTCCGTCCACGTCGCAGGGTCTTTCGTTTGTTTGACGTACAACATCCCGGGTGTCTAGCTGGACTTCGTGTGAGTGACGGGGAAGTGCGTCTACTCCATTTGCCTGAAGCAGAAGTGCGGTCTGTGGTTTTTAGCTCAGAAAAATCAGGACCTACATGAAGTTTTAACACATGCCTCTTGGTGGCCTCTGTCTCACCACACTCTGGTCTTGTCTCCTCTCAGGTCCGGAAGTGTCTCCAGTTGCCCTGCCCTGGCCAGCCTGAGCGCAGACAGTTCCTGCTCCAGGAAGCCTTTCTGTGGGGCTCCTCTGGTGAGTTAGGATGCTTTCCTTGTCCTTGTGACCTGCAAGCCAATGGCCATTGCCAAACTATGGTCCACCTCACCCCCTTTGTGCTGTGCTCAGAGGACAGTCAGTTCCGTGTGGCCAGGCCCTGTGTGCTTGTGTTTGGATGGGAAGAGGGTGGATGGACTTGTCCTTGGTGCTGGGGAAACAGAGCTGCCTGTTGGTGCAGCTAGTGTGACCTTGAGTGAACTTCATGGGACGGTGGCTCAAGGTCCCAGCTCTGGCTCTGGTCTCTGCTGTGAGATGCTTGAGCTGCCGTGCCCACGCAGGACCCAGCCAGGGCGGCTGCAGACAGATGAGTGGTGGAGCCACTTCTAGCTCCTCCCCACTGTTTGCACACAGACCAGGTGCATCTGTGGCGCCCGGGTGCGGGGAAGGCCACAGCACAGCCCAGGGCCCTGTGCTCTGCAGGGTCCAGTTTTATTGAGCACCTACTGTGTGCCTCACTGGCATCATTCCACCTGTACTATGTGCCTGAAATTGGCATTTGCTGAATATCTCATCAGTGTTACCACCCTTGTTACCACCCACTCTGTGCAGAAGGTGACGTTGTCACCGTTTTCAGATGAGGAGACAGGCTCCCAGCAGTTGGATACTCATGCACGTGGGTGTTGAGTGGCTGGATACAGCCTGGCCGACAGCCCGGGCTCTTCCTGGTGTGGGATGCTGCCTCTCAGCATGGCCTCATGTGCCAAGACCATGACGGCAGATACTGTGGCCCAGACCCCCTGGGCAGTTTCTCAGCCCTTTTTTCATTGTCGGCTGCCTGATAGGGTTTTTCAGACACTTGCTCCTGATTGTCCCCCATGAAATCTTTATACCAAGGAAATGCTCGTATGTGTTTATGTGCCAATTGAGTGTCTGGGCTTCACCCTCCGTGAGACTGCGTGCCCTGGGGATAATTATACACACAGCAGGCAGCAGGCAGGAGTGGAAGGTCAGAGCCGCTTTCCCAGGGCTACCCTGGTGCTGGGTGCTGGGGGTACCTCCTGCCTCACCACCCACCAGCCCCGTCTGAAGTTTAGTTTAGGTCCTCTCCTTCCTCTTGTTCAAACCCTTCTCTGCACCCCAGGTCCCCCCAAATCTCTGAGCTCTCTCAGCCTTTGCTGTCCCACCACCGTATGGTCAGGTGTTCTCCTGGGGGGCATGGTGACGGGGCTCCCGCTACTCCCAGCCGTCCCGGCTGAGTGGGCGGAGCCTGCCTGCCACTTGCTCTCATATCTCTGGCCAGTGCTAGGTGCCAGTCCCTTGTTAGGAACCTCTTGGCTCGACACATGATTCCTGCTCATCATCGCCCTCGATCAAAAGTGTCATGGATGTGTACAGGCACGTGTGACTCTAGTGGAGAAGGTGGTCTGCCCCTTTATTCTAGAGGCGGGAGCAGGTTCAGAGAGGGGAGGAGATTTGTACGTTTCCACCGAGAAGGAGGGAAGGAGCGAATGTCCCTGCAGGCCCTGGAACCACAGGGCGCTGTCAGCAATCGACTGCCTTTGACCTCCTTTGAGCCTGGACTTGGGACTTGCTGTTCATTCCTAGCCAGTGGCAGGACACAGAGCTGAGTCCTTGAGGTGGCGAGTTCTTCTGCATCTGGAAGAGCATCTGCATCCAGCCTCCTGGGCCTTTCCGTTGGGACCCAGCCCTTCCCACCCCTTCTGGGTGGCTTCATGAGCAAGAACACTTGGCCGCTTGGTCTGATCTTTCGCTTGTCACCATAATGGGGTCCCTGATAACAATACTTGCTGTGCTGCTCTGTCGCTCTTGAAATCTGTTGTCAGGGTGGGTCCTCGAGCCTGTTCCTAGGGAACTGCTGCTGGCTCACCAGGTGGGTGCCACTGGTTCGGAGCATCCGTCCCTGTGATGGTGGTCTCTGCTGTGGAAGGGGCAGGAGGAAGGAAAAGCTGGTCTGGGCAGCTCCCGAAGGCTGGGAATGAGTTTATTTTAGTTTTGGTTTTCTGGCCAGGGCCCATTTGGGCCACACAATCGGCGATTTCAGGGGGGTGTGTCCACTGGGAAGATAAGTTCTCCAAGGAGCTGCCCAGGCCTTCCTGGCTGGAGGAAGGATGGTGGCTCTTGTGGTGGGGGGGTCATCCCTGGGGTGTTGATGCGCTGAGAGCCCCCAGCGGTGAAGACTGGAGACAGAATTGCTGATCGGGCGAGGTTTATCTGCTCTATTCCTCCCTTCAGCAGCTTCTGCACCCGCAGGTGTCCCGGTGCGGCCCCAATGGGAGCCACCAAGGTCCTGCTCCTTGGGGCCTTTCCTGATGTCTTGAGGCCGCCATCCACCACGTTTGTCCCCCGTACCAAGGCTGCAGCATCATTTTATAGTGGATTCTGGGTTTCAGACTTTGTGTACTGATCGCCTCCCACCACCACTCAGGAAAAATGGGAAATGGTAGGCAGGATGTTGTGAGTTAGCGGCATAAGGGTTCCTCTTTGGAGTAACGGAATTGATTGACAATGTTGCAAATTCTCAGTGACAGTCTGAGGCGTTAGATTAGGTCAATTGGAGGATTTGGCTTTCCTGTTCTTTGTTATTGTCTCAAATTATTTATTCCACTTGCAGCGTAATCAGAGACCCCCAGGTGATCAATCAGGCGGCACAAGAGGATTTCCGGTGCCTCAGGTGATCTCCCCGGGCGGTGGAGCGAGATGTCAGGCGGGGTTGGCAGGGGGGAGAGCTCTGCCCCCGTGCGGACACCCACTCACGTCATTGTCTCCAAAACCAGAGCCGAGCGTCTTGCTGTCAGCCAGAGGTTGGCAGCGTGCGGCTCGAGGGTCAAATCCTGCCCATTGCCTGTTTTTGTAAATAAAATTTTGGGTTTCTTTTCACTGTGGGAAAGTACATAGAACACAAAATTTACTCTCAACCATTTTTACCTGTGCGGCTCAGTAGTCTTCAGCACATTCCCATTGATGGACAGCCATCACCACCACCCACCTCCAGAATTTTTTTGTCTTCCCGAACTGAAACTCTGTCCCCAGTGAACACCGACTCCCCGTTCCTGGAACCCACCCCGGCACCCACCGGTCTGCTTTCTGCGTGTGTGGGTTGGGCTGCCCTGAGGGCCTCGTGCGAGTGGAATCATACGGTATTTATGCTTTATGTCTGGCTTATTTCAGTCAGCACATTGCCTTCAGGGTGATCCGTGTTGTAGCACGTGTCAGAACTCCATTTCTTTCTCAGGCTGAGAAACGCTCCATTGCACGGGTGGACCCCCTTTTGTTCATTCACTTGTCCGGTGGTGGGCGCTTGGGTTGCTGCCACCTTTTGGCTACAGCGAATACTGCCGTTACGGACATGGGTGTGCAAATACCTCCTCAGGTCTCTGCTTTCATCTCTTTTGGGTGTATACCCGGAAGTAGAATTGCTCGATTATACAGTAACTGTTTAATTTTTTGAGGACCTGTCATACTGTCTGCCACGGTGGCACCATTTATACTCCCACCCACAGTGCACAAGGGGTCCAGTTTCTCCGTCCTCAGCAGCACTTGTTTTCTGCTTTTTTCTTTGTTTTTTATAATAGCCGTCCTAGTAGGTGTGAAATAGTGTCTCATTGTAGTTTTGGTTTGCATTTTTCTTATGATTAGTGATGTGGAGCATTTTTTCATCCACTTATTAGCCATTTGCATATCTTTTTTATAGAAATGTCTATTCAGGTTCTTTGCCTGTTTTTGAATTGGGCTGTTTGTTATTTTGTTGTTGGGTTGTATGTGTTCTTTATATATTCTTGATATTAATCCTTGGTCAGATGTGTGATTTGCAGATATCTTCTGCCAATCTGGGTTGCCTCTTGTAAATAAAGCTTTATTGGCACACAGCTGTGCTCATCCTCTTGTAAATAAAGCTTTACTGGCACACAGCTATGTTCATCCTTTCTGTATGGTCTGTGACAGGGTTGATTCCCTGTGACAGAGACTGGTCTACAAAGGTGAGGGTAGTTACTGGCTGGCCTTTTGCAGAAAAGTTTGCTGACTCCTGTTCTAAAAGATCTCAGCACATCGCAGTGCTGAGAACCAGGCACCTTTTCTCTGATTTGATTCTGAAAAATTGCTCACTCCCCATCTGGCTTCTCAAATCCTGGGGCTCAGAGCATCCTGCATGATGATATCTGCATGGTCTAAAGCTTGCCCACAGAGTCTAGGTTGAGCTCTATGACTTTCTTTTGTGATGTCCTTGTAGGATGCTGACCACGTATGGGGTTGCACAGATGCCATCCTCTCTGGGTGCCCTGCAGAGAAGGCTGCTTTGGGGGCTCCTCCCTGCTGGAGGTTGCAGAAGAGGGAGGCATTTAGGCACAGTCTCTAGCGATGCTGGAGGAACAAGCCTTGGTTGTTTGGCAAAACAGTGAGTTTGGGGCTTTCTTCCTAGATAGTTATGCCCAGTGCTCCGGTTGTACCTATGCTGTAATGTGATCTGATTCAGACAGTCATTGGCTTCTCAGGTGATCCATCCCCTTCCAGAGATCTTGGAGTGCGTGGAGATCAGGTCCCGGGTGCGCCGTGTGATTAGCACAGGTGGTTGGTGAGTAGGTGGCGATACACGCTGCAGACCCTGCCCCCCCTGCTCACCATTAGGCACCACAGATTCAACGATTATTTAAACACATGCAAACAAACAGCATTATTGAGATATAATTTACGTGGTATATATTTCACCTGTTTAAAGAGAATATAATCCAGTGATTTTAGTATAGTCATGTGTTGCCTAACAATAGGGATGAGAAATGTGTCTTTAGGCAACTTCTTCGTTGTGCGAACGTCCCAGAGTGCGCCATGCAGACCTGGGTGCTACAGCCTCCTGCTCGCCTAGGCTCTCTGTGTAGCCTGTCGCTCCTCGGCTATACTGCACGGCATCGAACCGTGCTGGATACTCTAGGAGATTGTGACACAGTGGCAAGCATTTGTGTATTTAAATATATCTAGACACAGAAAAAGCACAGTAAAAATATGGTATAAAAGATAAAAACGGTACACCTGCGTAGGCGCTCCCCACGTGTGGAGCTTGCAGGCCTGGAGGTTGCTCTGGGTGAGTCGGTGAGTGACTGACTGTGAAGGCCTCGGACATCACCGCACACTGCCGTAGACTTTACAGACACGGTGCACTTGGGCTGCACTAAATTTATAAAAATTTTCCTTTCTTCAGTAATAAATTAACCTTAGCTTACTGTAACTTTTTATCTTATAAACTTAAATTTTTAAAAATTTCTTGACTCTTGTAATAACACTTAGCTTAAAACACAAACACATTGTTAGCTGTACAAAAATTTTTCTTTATATACTTATTCTATAAGCTTATTTCTAATTTCAAATTTTTAAACTTTTTTTTAAAAAGCTAAGACACGATCACACACAGCAGCCGAGGCCTACAGAAGGTCAGGCTCATCCCTGTCACTGTCTTCACCTCCATGTCTCGTCCCACTGGGAGGGCTTCAGGGGCAGTAACACACATGGAGCTGTCATCTGTGATAACGTGCCGCGTTCTGGATACTTCCCGAAGGACCTGCCTGAGGCTGCTTTGCGGTTAAGTTTTTTTTTTTAATACGTAGAAGGAGTACGCTTTAAGGATAAAAACTATAGTAAACACAGCAACCAGTAACATAGTCGTTTATCATCATTATCAAGTGTTACGCACTGTACATGATGGTATATGCTATGCTGTCCCCTGGGGGGCCCTTGTTGGGGGCTGGGGCGCCCCCGTTTGTAGCTGTGTGTGCCAGAGGGGAGCTGGCAGGGGCTGCTCACCTACATCACGGTCTCTTTGCTACTTCTCTGTCTTATTTGTACCCACCGGACTTTAATTTATGGAAGTTGGTGCCACTGAAAGAAGATTTCATTCCTTACATCCCCTGAGAGCAGGGGGCGTGGCACACCTCGTGGGGCCACAGGGAAGTCCCCGGGTTAGGTCAGGAGGCAGAGCAGGGTGAAAGCTGAGACGGAGCCTTTATGGGGTTTTCTGCAGCAGAGACAGGGCTGGGCAGGGGAGTTCAGGCTCGGCCGGTGTGAGCAATCCCGGTGGGCTTGGGCTGTTGGGGCGGCCTCTGGTTGCCTCGTGCCTGGCCCCGGGCTGCTTTAGGGTAGGGGTGGGGGTGTCGGCTTGGTGCACGGAAGTTGGGAGGTGGGCACTGGCGTGCGCATGAGAGGTGTGGTCCCCAGTACGCTGCTTACAGTCTTTGGGAGTTAGCCAGCCCGGGGAGGGGCGGACTCTCCCCTGGTCTGTGAGGTCCCCCCAAGATGCCACAATATCATAAGATACAGAAAATGAAAACATGATGTTTTGCTTATTGCAAAGCTGCTCCCCTGTGGGTGGGAGGTGGCAGGCTCACAAGAGCCAGCGAGGGCAGGTGGCACGTTTGTGGAGGGAAGCACAGGTGGCTACTGGGTGTGTCCATGGGGCCTGTGCCCCTGTGGAGTCGAATCCGAGAACAGAGACTTCCAGCTGAGAAAGGCTGTTTAGGTCTCAAGCCCCACGCGGTTCCATGGGACGATCAAAGAAGAAATTTCATGGCCAAGAGTTGGCACTTTCCTCTTGCCTGTGTGGTGTTGACATCTCTGTTTTACAGGAAAACACCTGTTTGGTTAAAAAGCGTACCCCTGGGAGTTGATCCCGAAGGAAGAGTGAGGTGCGGTCGTGAGTGTGAAGATGTTTAACGGCGTCATCTGGGCCGTGAAAGATTGGAGTGAGCTGTGCTTTCTGAATCGAGGGATGGAAGGATGAGGGAATCCCGGTGTTTACAGAGTGGCACATGAGGCTGCTGTTAAGAGTCGCGGCTGCGCCGCTCCCGGCCGTGCTGGAGAGACCTGTGGTGCAGCGAGTGACGGGACGGAGCTCGGGGTTCAGCTGTGAGGGGATGGCCTGGGCGGCCCTCGCTCCTGCAGGGGTGAGTGGGAGCTGGGGAGACCCCTGATTCTTTGTTCATTGATTCCTGCATGAGCTCCTTCGCCAGCATCTCAGGTGTCCTTCCTGCCTGGCGGGGCGGGGGCGAGCGAATATGAGAAATCACAGCAGCGTGGGAATGAGAGGACAGTGCCCTGAGGAGGCCTGTATGCCTCTGTGCATGCATGTGTCAGCGTGTGTTATGTCTGTGTGTGCATGTCCGTGTGTCTGTAGGTGTGCGTGTGTGTGTCTGAGTGTGTGTGTGTTTATGTGTGCATCTGTCTGTGCGTGCATCCGTGTGCGTGAGTGTAAGAGACAACACGACCGCCTGGGGAGCCTTCCTCGGGAGGAGACGTCTAAGGCAGGTCCCAAAGCAACACTTCAGGGGCTGGAAGAGCTTTATAGCCAGAGGCCGGTGTGTCTGCAGAGCTCCTTAGGGCCTGCAGTGGCTCAGAATTTGGACTTTTTCCTGGGGCAAGGGAGCCATTGATGATTTTTAATGCAGAGGAGGCCAGGATGAGGTCTGGGTTTGAGCAGCACCCCCACAGGGCAGAGGGGGTGAGGCTGCACAGAGCCGGCCTGTGGGGGCTGTTACATGCTGAGCCGTGGCGCTCGCTCGGGCTGCCGTTCCAGGTGGTGGCCGTGGAGGGGTGAAGCGCGGAGACCTTAGGGCCTGGGGTCAACTCCAGGCCCCACTCCTTCCCCCCGCACCTGTGCCTGGGTGTCAGCACCCTGCCTGCAGAGCAGGGTGAGAGAAGCCCTGTCTCGGCGCAGCTGGAGGGCACCCCCGGGGCTGCATTCAGGACTCTGGGGGCTGGCTTGTGTCCTCGTTTCTGCTGCTCTTAGATCGGGAATTCCAGAGTGTAAGGAGGTGGGCTTTCTTGGGGGCGGGTGGGAGGGAACAGGGAGTCCAAGCTCTGGAGTGGGACGCACGGCCAGATGCCGAGCTGGGGGTGGGGGCTGCGCCTTGGGAGAGGTGGGACCTGGGCACGTCCTGGCAGCTCTGTCCTCGTGGCCGTGGTGGGCGAGGCGGGTACAAACCGCAGAGACTGCATTTTGTGGGGAGAAGGTCCTGGGAGTGGCCTGCTTGCTCTGCCCAAGACTCAGCCCTGGGTCAGGGTGAGGCCAGATTGCAGCTGGGCGTGTCGGTGGGCTGGAGACTGCAGGTGGCAAAGAGGGACCTCTACCCTGGAGTCTGGCTTGAGGGGATGTGGCATCTGTTCTCACTGTCCTCATGCTGTTTGCCCCTGAGCAGAAGCCCTCCAGCATGTACCCTCTACCCCAGAGTCCAGACCTGGGTCTGGCGTGCAGTCCAGTGGATAGGGAGCAGGTGACCATCCCCTCCCTTGGGGGCCATGGGGCTGCTTCAAGTCGGCCAGACAGCAGTGGCTGAGCCGTAGGCCGGGTGAAGGGGCGGCAGCTGCAGAATCTTGCTGGCCTGGGGTTGTGCTAACACGGTGACCTCCATCACTGTCATCTCCCAGAAGGGATCCGGCAGGTACCAGGAAAAGCCACCAGTAAGTGCAGGCTGACAAATGCCCCCAAAACATGTCAAGTCCCAATACCCGGAAGCTGTCTGTTGCCTTATGGGACAAGGCTTTTGCACATGTGATTGAGTTAAGGGTCTTGCCATGGGGAGGTGACCCTGGGTTGTCTAGTTGGGTCCTGAACGCTAGGGTCAGAGGGAGATCTGACTGCAGAAGGAAGATGAGTCAGAAGCAACGTCGGAGACCCAGGCACTGGAAGGTACAAAGAAGGATCCTCCCCAGAGGCCCCGTTGACACCTGGTTTCAGGCCAGCGGAATCGATTTCAGACTTTGGCGTCCAGACTCGGGGAGAGTGAATTTGTGCTGCTTTGAGACGCCCCATTTGTGGTTCGTTCCAGCTGCTGCGGGGAAACTCGCACACGGCACCGTCCGGCATTTCTCCTCATCAGGAAACGGGTCACTTTGCAAGTCTTTGCTACCGAGAAAGGAGGGAGGTGGGGCATGTCGTGCGTCTGGGGTTCGGGTTTCCAGTGTGTTCACCTCCACGGCGGGCTGCTCACCCAGGGACGACGTGGCAGCCTTGGCGTGAGCGTGGACGCGCTCGCCGCGTGTCCCTGCAGGGCTGACACCGCGACTGCCCATGGAAATGCCCAGAGTATTTAGCGCAGGTGACGTTTCCCTCCACAAACGTGCGCAGCACCTCAGCCACTTTAAATGGCTTCACCCCAGCTTCCTGGGGAGCATGGAGTACCCGGAGCCCCTGCCCCTTTGAGCCCCCACCTTCTGTCTGCATTTTTGATCTGGTAAATTCCCTCCCGTTGTTAACTTCGGCTGCCCCAGGATCGGCATGTGCGGAGTTTGACACATGGGTCACAGTCCCTGATTTCAACACTGGAAATGGGTTGTTCTTGTTTTACGGAAGGGGGAAACTGAGGCATGAGAAGGCAGGGGACTTGAAGTGTCAGTATAGGGGTTCTGGAACTGTCTTGGGCACATCCCTTGTCCCCGATGGTCACACCAAGACTTCTGGGTTCTCGCCCCTGCTCTGTGAGCTGCCCCGTGCCTGTCCGCGTGGGGGCTCAGGGTCCCTGCCCTCCCGCAAGGTTCTCCGTTTCCACCTCTGCATGTTCTCTGTGAAGAGCCACAGCCATGAGCTCCTGGGACCTGGCCTTGGCAGCAGGGCCAGCCTCGGTCGCCGCGGTGCGGTAGGAGCGAGCTCGGTGTCCCTAGGTTCTCCTTCCCGCTCTCTCCTGTGCCCCGCCCCCGCTAGTTTAGACCCTGTTGCCCAGTGAGGGAAACGAGGAAAGAGACCTCTGCTGGAGCAGGGGTTCCGATGGCAGGACGTCCTAAAACTTTGCAGAGACCCCCACCCCAGTGTTTGATGTCGAGGTGGCACGGGCCGGTGGCAGACTGGATTATTCAGAGACACTGCTGAACCCCTTAGATGGAGTTTATGAGGTCTGGGGAGAGGGACTGTGTTCTGTCTGCTCATCATGCAAATCCTCCTGTCTCAGCCAGGGGTTGCTTGATCACGTCACAGCAGGAACTGCCCACCATGTGGAATCGGCGCGCCAGCCGCGTCCGCTGCGGCACCTGCAGGCAGCCCTGAAATGCTCATGGGTGCTCACCGGGCGAGGGTGAAGACGGGAGGGGGAGGAACTAGATTTCTTTCTCCCAAAAGGTCTTCTAAGTCCTAGGAAAAGGGCTGTGACATTTTGCTTTGGCTTTAAAGCCAGACCTGAGAACAATTGAGGGGTTCTCTTGTTTAAATTGCAGAGTCTAAGATCTCATCTGCAGGAAATCCGGTTCTGTCTTTTTAGCTGGCTTTCCAAGGGATTCTTCTGCAGGCCACACTGTAAAACTCCCCTTTGCCCGTGAGGAGACTCTAAGACCAACCTGTAGGATGAGAACGTTTTTTGCAGTTGCATGAGGTATTTATTTCTGAGCTTCCTATCAGTCAGGGCAAAAAGGGAAAGATGGGATAACAGAATTCTCTTACCTGACATCAGTTCATCTGAAGAGCAGATTTTTCTTTGTGCTCTCACCTAGGAACGTTTTTCATGTGATGTGACACAGTGTTTTTGGGTGGGATTTTGCAAAAAACAAAATGGTTTTCAAGTACCCTTGACCTTGGTGAAGGCTGAGGACATAACAAAAAAAGGCTTCGAGGTGGACTGTACTCTAGGGTGATTCAGGTGTGTGGCTTTCTCCTATTTCAAAGTGATTCACAGGTGGAACTTGAATTACCGGGCACAGAGGTGGTTTGGACAAGGCCAAAGTTTTTCTCAAAAGAGAAGTCAAAAAAAGAATGAGAGAGAATCGAATTACCACATATTGTGCAAGTCCATTGATATGAAATGGCCCGAACTGGTGGATCTGTAGAGACAGAAAGTAGATGAGTAGTTGCGGGGCGGGGGCGGGAGATGGACAGATTGACGCTGATGGCTGAAGGTGCGGGGTTTCTTTTTGAGCTAATGCAAGTGCTCAAAAATTGATTGTGAACTTACTAAAATCCACTGAGTGGTACACTTTCCGTGGGTGAGTTGTGTGGCATGTGAGCTCTATTTCAATAAAACTGGTTTTTAAAAAAGAGAGCAAATTGAGATGGCTGGTGTGTGCTGGACTGCGTCCAAGACTGGGTGCCGGGGATGTAGAGTGGACTCCGTGTCTGTGGGCAGCTTGGGAGCTGTCATCGGGGGCAAGGCCCCCACAACCCTGGAGAGCCCCCCGAAACAGGACCCTGAGGAGTCAAATGTCAGCCCTGTCGCTGCTGCTGGAGCCCGCTGGACATGCCCCCGCCCGCGCCTCCTGGGTCTGTGTGGGACACTGCTGTGTTTCTTCAAATCCCCCAGGGCAAGGAGAGTCAAGGTGCCCAGTCACGCGTTCTCTTCACTGTTCCTTGAGGTATTTTTACCTTCAGCTCTGAGGCCAGTGAGCTAATTCCTGGAGCAGGACGAGCCCCGTCCAGTACGGAATGTGGTTTCTCAGGATGGAGCTGCAGTGACCTCCGTTCTTTCCGCAGGAGCCCGGGTCTCTCCTCATCCCCTGCACCCGGGGCCACCTGGGCGGGGTGAGTTCCGATCTGGTCTCAGAGGCCGCCAGATTTCCAGAAGCTTGCAGATACAATCTGCCAGTGAGAAAGAAAGGAGATGAGTGTGACTATAAATAAAATTATGTTAACATAAATATAAACATACCCGTGTCTATTTCAAATGAAAAGAACCAAGTAGCAAAACCAGGAGTTTTCTAGGGTGGTAAAATGGGTATGAACCACAAACTACCGCAGATGGTTACCCTTAGGACAGAGGGCTGCAGTCAGAAGGTCTCTTGGAAAAGATCTGAGCCAGCTGTTTGTTCTTCCTATTAAGGGATCACAGACTCATTTGAGAATCCGATGAGAGTCTTTTACGGAGAATGGACATCTCAGCATGCAGCAGATCCTGCGCAGAATTTCTGGCAGTTTGTAGCCCCTCCCGTAGAGCTGTGGGCCAGGCAGCCCTGGGATCGAGTCCAGAGCAAGTGTGCTGTTAGTCCAGGGGCACACACAGCAGAGGCGGCTCAGGCAAGACCAGCCAGGAAGTCAGGGCTGATGCAGAACTGGAATCTGGTACTTGTTCTGCCACAAGGGACGGCTGCTGCGTGGCCTTATAGCTTTCCTGGGAGTTCGTGGATTCTGGGAATAAGCACACGAGATTTAGGAGCCGAGTCTGTTTGCCAGCACGCGTGTGTTGGTGTGTGCATGCATGAGGTTGTGTGTCCTTGGGGAGGGGCTCCATGGCTGTTACCCAACTCTGAGAGGAGGCATGACCCAGGGACGTGTAAGCAGCGGCAGTGCCCTTGGGCATGGAAGCCTGACCCTCTCCCACGCTGTGCTTGGCGGGGTCCCTGCATACCGAAGCCTCCTCTCTGGGGTCGTTTCAGCACCAAACAGCACCTGCGTCAGCCTCGCGCACACAGCTGTTCTTGAGGCAGGGGGTGGGTGGCATGTTCTGGTCAGCCCATGCCGGGGTTGCTTGCAGTGTCATGAAGGTGATTTCTTGGTTGGGACAATCATTACAGTTACAGTCCTTGCTGGCCTTGCTTCATTGCCAAGTCCTTTTTGGGACTTAACAGAGACCTTCGTCAGGACCTGGGGATTGGGTTGGCACAGCTGTCGGGCTCCCAGGCTCAGCCCAGTGCGGGCTGGTTCCCGACCAGCTTCCCCCCAGCTGTGGTGAAATGAGCCGAGCCGGAACCTGAGAGTGAGTTGCCTAAGCACCGTGGATCTGATTCAAAGGACTAGGGCCTTTATTCTGACCGTCTCCTGGCACTAGGGCCAAGTGTCCTTCCTGGCATGGAGCAGATGGTGACAGTACTTCTCACTTCTTAAAATGCCTAATCCTGGAGATATAAAATGTGTGCACTCAGCTTGGATTGGATTCTAATGGTCTCAGATTATTTATTGTCGCAGATGCAATGTATTGAGCACTTATGTCTCAGGGATGTGCTGAGTGTCTTTCTGGACTATCTCATTAGCCTCCAACCTGCCTTTCAGGGTGAGTAGCATTAAACCCATTTGACAGATTAGGAAACCAAGGCTCAAGATTCAGTAACTCACCAAAGATGACGCCTAGAGAGAAGTGGAGTCAGGCTTCCAAGCCAGTGTTTCTCATCCCAAAGACTGTCCTTTGCTTCTCTTTGCTACCTTGACCATCTGTCCCGAGGGCTGTTTTGTACCTGTCTGTAATATCCACGGCACCCTCCAGGACTGGGGAAGGCAGGGCGGGGAGAAACACTTGGGTGTACAGCAGAGTAACATGCCCTGGAGCTGTCTGGGGTTTGGAAAATGGCATCGGGTTAGGGTTGTGGGGTGGCCTGTCCCCTCTGTGCCCTCTCCCAACACTTCTGCTGGGGCTTTCCTCATTTCTGGGGTGGCTGCTCCTGCCCTGGCACATCCTGCCCACCTGGTGACACCGGCCTCAAGCCCAGGCCCCTCCTGGGCACCTTCCCGCCACACCTGTGCCCGCTTGGGTTTAAATACAGTGGCACTGGAACAGTTGGATGTTCAGGGCAGCTTTCTTCACATTTGGATTTTAGGGTTTTAAGGCCTTTAAAAGTTTTCCTCGGGAGCCCTCAGATGGTTCCAGCATATCCCTAGGCCTCCCGTCTTTTTTCCAGTGGAATTGGTTGAGATTCAGGCAAGCCATACTCGAGAGCAGACAGGAACGCAGAATTATTCACTCGTCCGTCATCTCTTGAGCCCGAAGTCACAAGAGTGACTCCTGTCTATGTCACCTTCCAGAAAGGCCTGGCACGGAGCCGGCCTCTAGGCACGGCACCACGCTGAGGACTGGTCAGAGCTGTGCAGATTTCGGACGCAGGGACTGGACGACCTGGCTGAGGGAGAGACGTCGGTTGGTCACCTGGCGGGTGGCTCAGCTATAGGTTACTGCCCTTTTCTGTGGATTCGTTTTTGCTTCGTGGATAAAAGTTTGCTGGCGTTTCAGCAAAGCACCGAAAGTAGATGGGAAACTTGCTGGTTTCCCCTTTTATTGGAAAGAACAAGGGAGAAATCGGAACGTAATTCCCTAAAACAAGCAGATAAACATTCTAACGTAGGAGATTTTGCCCGTCTCAGACTCTTAGAAATAAAACTTAAGGTGTTGGTTGATCCAGATTGTCCCGGTTTTCTTCCTTTCTTGTTGAAACTGTTGACATTTTTATCATATTACAAATTATCACCTAGGTGGCAAGCTGGTCTTTCAGAGGCATACAGAGCAAAGCTGTGTAATTTTGCTGTGTCCCGTAGCTGTGATAGGAAAGTAATGTCATTTACTTGCCTCTCAGAGGCATAGGGAGGAGGCGAGGGGCTGCTGGCTCCCCGTTTTCTCTAAATGTCTGTGCTTTTGTTACTCTTTGGTGTGATTCCTTCCACACCAAATGGCACGTGCTCATCGCCTTCCGGCGTGAACTCTCCCTGGATGTCTTCAGAGAGAGCCGTCCACCTAATAGGAGCTGCTTAACAGTCCTGTAGTAAGCTCAGGGTAACAACTGAACGCTCAGAGGGGATTCTGGGCCACGCGAATGTAGTCGTACATGTGGAGATGTTCCTGCTCATCGCGGTGTTGTCCTGTGAGCGTGACTGTCTGGAGAAGGGAACCCCGGGGAGGAAAATCGCTCGTGGATATTCCAGAAACAACTCTGTGTGGACATCCGTCTCCTCACGTCAGAGCCAGCAGATGTGCTTTGGAGCGTTCGTTTACTTACCCTTTTTCCTGGTGCCCGTGGCGCAATCACTTTGGGAAACACAAGGGTCCCACGCAGGGCTGGCTCGGGGCACGTGGAGAGAAATCGGACCTGCTTCCCATCTGGGTGGGGACGGGGCCAATGAGAACTCAGCACTGATTGGGGTTTTTCTCCCTAGAAGACCCCAGCCGCTTACAAGACAGTCGTGCGCAGGGCTCCCCAGGGCCATCCTCAGGTTCGGTTCACTGGAAGGACGCATAGGACTCGGCAGAGCCGTTCTTGTGACACATGTGGTCATATCAAAAGAGTGGAGTTGGCAAAGGCAGAAGGCACAGGGGTGTGGCTGGGCTGCCCTGTCTTCGTGCCACTTCACCAGGGGGCTAGGCTCCTCCGTTCCCACTCTTCTCGCTGACCTGTTTTCTGCGGCGATGTGCTGCCACCACCCCTCAAGCAGCCCTGTCTCCCTACAGGACAGAGGTCCCTGGAACCTCAAGTGACCCGGGCCACCCAAGTCCGTGATTTCTCCTTCAATAGCCTGCGAGGGCCAGGAGGCAGTTGGCAAGACCCAGGGGCGATTTGGATGGGGACAAAGTGTTTGGTCAGGAGCCTGGGAGACGGGGTCCGTGTAGCATGTCTGGTGTGGCTGGCGCCTTGGCTTACTGGGCAGCCGAGTGATGAATAACAGCGGCCCGGCATTGGCCGAGTGCACACTGCCTGGCCCCTGAGCTCATCTCTCAACAGGCAAGACCTTGAATTTCTAAGGCCGACCCCACCCGTGTAGGTGGGGCCTGAGGTCACTTGCGCTCTGGAGGCCACCTGCTCCGTGATCAGGCCTTGGAGAAATAACCGTGTCGGTATCCCATAGAACAGGGACCCTAGTCCATTTGGGGGCTCACGGAAGCAGCCCTGGAATTTGGCATTGACAGAAGCCACAGGCAGGTTCCAGGAGGTGGGTTTGTTCTTTACTTCGGGATGACAGGGCGGAGCTTGAGTTGCAGCCTTGTCCCCGCCTCCCTCCCACAAATTCACTCCCACCTGGCAGGAGGTGACTCCCTCCCGTAGGTCTTTCAAGCCGGGCCCCTTCCCGTGGAGTCCGCCTGCGGGGTGTGCATTTGTCCCTGCTCTGTGCCCACTCTGTGGCCATGAACCTGTTACCTGCCCTCCCTGGGCCTTTTCGCATTTGTAAAATGGGAACAGTCACTGGACTTATCATGAAGCTGTGATCATCCGGCCTCCGTGCTCAAAACAGAACCTGTGCACGATGGACCCTCATTCACGAGCCCCTGCCGTGGAGGTCACCGCTGTCGTAGCCAAATGGGCAGCAGCAGCAATAGCTTTGGCCACCGTGGCCCTAAGCACACTGGACACTAAGTGGCAAACGGCGTTTGTGGAACGTCCAGCAACTCGGCGCAATCCTGGGGCAGGCTCTGTGGCTCAGCTCTCCCGGGGGATGGAAGGACATGCTCTCTCCTGGGGTCACAACTTCGTACCCGGGAAGGCAGGGACGCCTCTCACAGCCGAAGCGTCTGTTTGTGGTGGTTTTCTGTGGTTTTGTCAAGCTGGACTAATAGGTGGAGGGCGAGCGGTTGCTGCGGAAAGGGGAAGGTTTAGGGAGATCAGCGAGCGCTGAGCCTGCAGGCTCCAGACACGGCCTGATTCCGTAATTAACCTCTAGTCCTGGGAGAAACTTTTGAGCGCCATCGATTTTCTCGGACTGTCACCATCTCATCTTTCTAGCTGAGGCTCCAGGAAGGCTCCTCGGTCCCCACAACAGGCCCTGCCACGTCGTAGGTGCTTGGTGAGTATCTGTCGAACGAACAGCTGAGCAGAGCTTTGAGCTCACGGCTTCGTTTACAAATAGGCTTCCCACGCGGCAGGCACAGAAAACGAAGATCTCAAAATATGTAGGTAGTGACTGAGACGTGACACCCCTCTGTGGTCTGATGACCGAGGGTGGGTACATCTGCCCACGGCGTGACGTCCCTGACTGCGCAGATGAAGGCCTGAAGACGGAACGACAGCCGTGCACAGAGATTGCTGTCTGAGCCGCACCGACGGTGCTGGCCAACATGCGGCTGTCCGCCAGGGAACACGGTCTGGGCGTTCCTGAGAAAGCTGAACGCAGAGTTAGCGTGTGAGCCAGCAGTCCCCCTGCGAGGTATGTACCCAGAGAGGTGGACACGTAGGCACGCATGAAAGCACGTCCATGACTGTTCCCAGCAACATTACTGTTCACAGCCGGAACGTGGGATCGACCTACGGTGCACCAGGCAGGGAGTGAACACATGTCGGCCTGTCAGTCGCCTGGAGGGGAGTGGGTCACCAACACGGCTGCAGCGTGGATAGACCCCGGCGATGTTGTGTGCGGTGAAAGAAGCTGGACACGAAGGGCCACGTTAACGTAGCGTCTGATCCCATTTGTGTGGAACGTCCAGAACAGGCGAGTCCGTAGAGACAGAGTAAACCCACGGCGGGGAGTGGTGAGGAGTGGCTGCCGACGGGTGCGGGGCTTCCACGCGGGGTGATGACCGTGTTCCGGAACTGGATGGTGGTGAGGTTGCACCACACAGCTAAAAACCACGGAGCTGGATGCTTTGAAATGGTAAATTTTATGTCATGGTAAGTTTTATGTTATATGAATTTTATCTTGATCTAAAAAATGGTTAAGAAGGTAACCTAAAGGCGAAAGCATGTCTGGCTTTCGGAAGGCTAATCTGGTCTGAAGTGAAGTGCGGTGTCTCTGCCGGAGGCCTCCCCACCTGCCACTTGCTGTCTTCTTGAATCTGCCATTCCCCCACCCTGTCCCAGCAGCCCGGACACAGCCCACGGCTGCAACGCTGCGCATCCCGGCCAAGGTCACCCCCTGTCACTTCCAGTGCAGGCATTAGGATTCTGCACAGACAGGAGTGGTGTCCACGTGGACGTCTTTCCTTCTGTGGTCCCGGGTGACCCGATTGCTTCAGGGGTGTCCACTGGGGGCTGATCTCGGGGACAGTTGCGACTCATCACGTCTCCCACTCCCTCCCTGATGCCGCAGCTGCCTCCTATGGGCTCCGACTTGGACAGCCTGGATTCTTTAGGACAGGCTCCGAGAGCCAGGTCACCTTCGCTGCTGCAGCCCCTCTCTGTCCAGGAAGTGCCTCTTCCTGGGACGTGACCATAGAAGGCGTGGCCATGACCTTCATTTTGACTGAGGGGTCACCTGCAGCTGGAGGGCAGGTCACATTTCATTCAGGTCTGTTCCCACCTGCCCGTTTGCAGGAAGCTGCAGACCCTGCCTGCTTTTACATGGTGACGCCAGTTTGTTACTGAGTGTCTTGGATTTTAATACATAGGTTGTTTCCATTGATAATTTTA
>RJWJ010028541.1:0-21335 GCA_004363605.1 Indri indri | reverse complement strand
ATATGTGCAATCACATTCTTTTCTATGATGAAAAAAAAATTAATAAAACACTCAAGAAACAAATGGACCTCAATTCCACCAATTCAAAATTATTGCAAGGAGGGTTGGCCAGAATCTGGAAATGTAGGAAATGGTAAAAGAGGCACCATATGTTTACTTTCAACTGAGGGCCGTAATGGGAACCCACTTACAACCACAACGTGCCTAAGCAAGCGTCCTGCTGAGACTATTATAATGAACAGAAAATACTTTCTTCCTTCTCTGTTAATTATTGATGCTACTGCTTATGTGGTTTTAAAAGTAATTGAGAACAGTGGTTAATTAAGAAAGTTAAACACTCCTCTGCCCCACCAAATCTTGTTTAAATCAAGATTTATTTTATGAAGTATATTTCTTCTCCAAATGTTATGAATTCTTAAGTATTACATCAGATAAATAAAATCATCCATGTTCCTGAATCCACGGGGAAGTGTGTATATATATATATATATATATATATATATATATATACACACACACACACACACACACACACACACATACATATTTGGTAAATCTAAAAGCTTCAGGTTAGTTCAGAGTTAAAGGGCAAGAAAAAATAATCCATTTAAGGGAATTTTTCCCTTATGTTTTATGACTGTCAAGTACATGCAAAATGTAATAAAGAGTGCATGGAAACTAACTCTTTCTGAGTCTTCGATTATCTGAAAATATCTTTAATTTTGCCCTTGATTGACATTTTGGCTAGTTTTAGAATTTAGGTAAAAACATTTTCTTTTTTTCTAAGATCAGTGAAAACATTACTGAAAACATTTATTTCTGAGATTCAAAATGACTAGTTAAGTATAGTTTCAGTCTGATTTGTGTTTCTTTGTAAGAGGTCACTACTTTCTTTCTGGAAATTTTAATAGCTTCTGGGTATCCTTGGTGTTCTGAAAATTCACAAGCTACATAAGGTATTTAAAAAAATATATATATATATATACATATATATATGTATTGTTCAGCAGTTTGTGGGTATCTTAAATCTTAAAATTTATGTCACTCAGCCATTTAGCTCTAGAAAGATTAGTTTTTTAAAATAGTTTCCTTGATAATTGTTTCATCGCCATGTTTTCTTCTATCTTCTTACGAAAAAGATTCCTTTTATCACATATTGAACTTCCTTGATAGGTCATATTTTGTCTCTTTTTGGTCATATTCTCTCTCTCTCTCTCTCTCTCTCTCTCTCTCTCTCTCTCTCTCTCACACACACACACACACACACACACACACACACACCTGGAAGACTTGCTCAAATTTATTTTTCACTCTTTCTATGGAATCATTTTCTCTGTTTCTTTGAACAGTCACTTTTTTTTATTAGGAAATATGACTGCCTGAGAAAGACATTATTTTCAGTTAACAAAAAGAAAGAAAAAAGTAAGTGATGCCATGTGCAAAAAATATACTGAGAACATTCTATATTTCCTAATTTGGCTTAACTTCTAATATTTTCAACAAACATCCCTCACATGCCAGTTTTGTTGTTGTTGGGGAGAGCAGCTGGATTGGGAGGGGAGATTCAAATAGTCTGTCCCAGAGAGGAATAATTCTACATCGGCTACGGTATGGTCTTGGTGAGTTTTGTAACTGGTTCAGGTTTGCAAATTCTCCATTTTCAATTGGGTGCTAAAAAGGGATTAAATCTAAACTCATGGTCTCTTCCTATTCATTGCACAGAATACAAAAAATAGTACCATTTTAAAACATATGCTTCATTTCTACCTCCTTTTTCATCCACTATCTTTATTTCTGTTTCTTATATAATACAATTTTCAGATCACCTTTTATACTTTATGCGCTTTGAAATCCACTGTTGGTCTTTCTCCAAACATATTATATGAAAAAATTGATAGCAATGAAGAAATAAACAGAGTAAACTATCTGGCTATTGTTTCAATCAGCATTTTATATCCAAAAACCTGAGTAGTGATATTTAATTTAGAAGATATAAAGAAAATGCCAACAGCAAAGGGTCAGTATGCACTACATACATACAAAATGAATTTTAAAAAATTTGATCAAGGTAATTTTAATCAATGTGAAAGTTCCAAATATTCCCTGTTTCATGAAATGTCTCCTGATCACATCGGCTTCTACTCATCTCTTCCTTTTTGAAGACATTTTGACATTATATCCTGTGGAAAAATACCAATTTCTTTTTGAGTTTGAGGGAATTATATCTCAACACTTTCTATATGTGAAAATGAAGCCAATTAGACATATGTCCATTTTTGCAATGCCACATTAAAAGAATTTAGTTAATCTACAGTATGTATGGAGGTGCCTTGGTATATGGATTATTTACCTTTTTCACCAATGATGTGGCATAGCAAACCATCCCTTAAAACTGGTGGCTTAAAACAACAACCATTTATTATTTCTCGTAAGTGTTTGGGCCATCTGGGTGGTTCTAGCAATCTGGGCCAGTTTCAGGTAATCTTGTCTAGGCTTCCTCATGATTCAGCAGTCAGATGGTAGGTTGGCTGGGAATATATACTAGGATGGCTTAGTATGGGAAAACTGGAAAGGTTGGGATGACTGGGACAATTTAATTATTTTCTCTGTGTCCCCTACATCCTTCCAGAAGGTTAGCCCTAGCATGTGGGTAACAGTTCAATAGCACAGCCATGTCACGATGAATTCCTCTGCACTTCTATTACCCTTGTCTTTTGGTCTTAAGTTGGCTGCTCAAGGTATTCCCTAGTTGTCCGCAGAGAGAAGTGGGAAGAGGGAAGCAGCCCACCTTTGCCAGAAAAACAAAAGTTTTTCCCCAAACACTTTCAAATTTCATGTTAGGACTGTCACATGATAATCCTAGCAAAAAATTAGGTTAGAAATTGAGAAGTAGGAGTGTAATTGGCTGAGGCCAATCATGATCCATTTGTTGTGTAATCATATCACTGATTCATACAAAATGAGAGTTCTGAGTTTTGGGTAAGAAATTCCAAAGCCCAAGACATCCTCTCTCCCCACTAGAACTAGAATTGTTCTGGAGGTTTCAGCCAATGTAATATGATAAGAAACATAAGCAATACACAGAGCTTTGCATGAAAAGAAGTGGTCAAATTTTAATTGCTTCCAGGTGATTTAATTATCTACTCAGGTAATGTGAGGGAATTAATTAGAAACTGAGAGAACTATTAGAGCAAGTTGGGGATTTGAGTAGAGTGGCCTGAAATAGGGTCAAGATATAAACATCAAACAAAAATATTCCATGTGTAATAATAGTATCAAAATATCTAAATATAAATCTAATTTTTTTAGCAAACCTTTTGTAACCAGAAAAACAAGTTATACACACACACACAGAGCTGTGTGCGTTTTATTTAAATCATAAAAATGAAAAGCCCTCACCAAAGGTAATAGTTTTTTTTTCCCCCAAAACTTAAAATGCAAAACCCATATAGAATTGGACCTTGATAAGACATAATAGGGAAATAAGGAAGAAAAATCAAAAGGAAACTGATAGCATAAATAATTCAAAAGTATGAATAAAGCATACATTTCTCATTATTTATCTTTAAACTTTCACCAAGGCAAGAACATAACAAATCTGACTAATTTGTTTTATATCCCCTGATTCCCACTGTTTTTATTTTTTTACAGAGAGGTTGACAACAAAAGAAACAACAGAAGAGAAAGAAGTTAAAAAGAAAGAGTTAGGAGTTTATATAACCTATAATGTACATTATAAGCCCTCATACAATTATAGCTTGACAATTCAAATTTATGTTGTCAATGACCAAAAAGAAAAATAGTGTAATAAAGTAAAATAAAGTTTAAAACAAAAAATGACAACATTCTATGGTTTCATTGGTCAAAGAAAACTAATGTTAAACAATAGCTCGGCATCTAAGTAGCACATGTATTCATTTTCATTGTTGCCAGCATTGGTACATGTGTTAGAAAGGAGGCCAACTTTTAATTAGGACGAATTAGTTATAAAGCTTGCTTGAGCCTTGTCCTAATCTTCATTCTGCCCTGTCCTATTTACTTTATTAGTTACATGTTACTATTGATGCAGAGATACATGAAAGGAAAAAGAAAGAACAGATTTTCCAATCAGCCATGGTGTAAACTGCCCAGCCACGAAACCGACAAAACCAGCATCCCCTCCAAGGCAGCCACTGCAGAGCCTCCTTCAAAGCTTTTCAAGGAGAGATAAAGCAGTGCCTGGTCATTAAACTGAGTAAAAAGGACCACATTTTCCTTCATCTTCCAACAAAGCGAACAGAAGATTATCTGTGCACACCTGCAGCTGAGTTAATTTTGACTTTTCTCATCATCTCTGCCAAAAACAAACTCTGGACAAAAAAATATCAAGAACACTGGTGTGCTCATTTGAAAATGGAGAGATTTTTCTTCATGAGTTCTATGTCCGAAAGGTGAAGGGCAGGAAGAGAATCATCACTTTGGGAACTTAAACACAGGGAGAAGTTTTGCAAGGTCTTTTTAGAATTGTACCCAATGGCACCTCTCCTTCTGAATGAACTATAACCACCTACTTGTATGAAATATTTTTGGATAGTTTCATATTAGTTAATCTCTTTTAAGATACCTTGAAGGCAAAGATGAGAGACCAAACTATTGGTGGATTATTCGGATTTATAAGGAGTTTATTAAATAAACACAGTTTGAATTCTTGAGAAGAGTTTAATTTGCATGAAAGTAATAATTTTATTTTCATGTGTATATATGGCTTACTGTGACAACTTGACTAAGGATTCTCTGGAGAATGAATGTTTTCCTCCTAAGACTGGAGAAAACACAAGGTCTTCTATTCGTATGTTTTTTATTCAACATATCGCTGGAGATTATATTTAGTACAATAAAATAAGAGAATGGAATCATACGTACAGATTAAAAAGGAAGAAATAAAATGGTCCCTATTTGCTGATGATATGATTGGCTAAGTTGAAAGTCCCAAATCTACAAAGAAAAAAAAAATCTAGAAATAAGTGATCCCATCTAGGTTGCAGTATAGAAATCAACAAACAAAAATAAATCACTATATACTAACAACAAACACATGTAAAACAACTAAGAACACCATACCATTTACAATCACTCTGAAGAAAATTAAATGCTTTGGTATAACTTAACAAAGTATATACAAAATTAATATGCTGACATTTATACAATACTGAGGAAAGAAATCAAAGAATACCTAAATAAGTTGAGAGACATAGTCTGTTTATAGATTGGAAGACTCAAAATCATAAAGATGCCCATTCTTTGTAAATTTAATCATATGCTTCATGCAATTCCTATCAGAATCCCGGGAAAAAGCTAGACATAAACAAACTCAATCTATTATATTGAAAAGCACATAACTCAGAAGAAGTAAAGCAATATTTTTAAATACTGAATATTTGACATCCTACAAATCAAATACTATGATGCAAAGTAAACAATATTTGAAATCAATGACATAAGTTGAATGCATCTTATGTGACATGAGAAGGGAATAAGAAAAAAGCAAAGACATTTTCTCTCAGTATATGTATTTGTACACATGTATATACTGTATACACAAACAAAATCATATTCACAACAACATAAGGGGGAAATACTCATGACAATTGCAGTCCTTGTTTCTGTGACAGGTCATACGGCGGTATCTGCTATTGATAACTAACTTCCTCTGCTACCCATATGTGCTCTCTTTGCTGTTAGCAAGCACCTCAACTGGTACTGATTCTTTAGCTGATGGAGTGACCCAAACCTTTATTACTGAAGGGTCTAGGCCATAAGTATTCTGTTGGGATTGAGTTGTCAGTTTTCCATTGACGTTAATCACAGGGCATGATAATACCAAGAGACACTGTAAGGAATCCCCTATATTCCAGAAATACTAATCGTTTCCTCTTTTGTAGAGTAGTAGTCCAGTTTCCCCTTGGTTGTCAAGATCATTCACCCCAGGCAGAACAATAATTTCCTTCTTTGCCTGTGGATTCAGAAGCAAGAGGATCCCAAAGCGGATGGGCAATAGTCTTAACTTCCAGTTCGCAGAAATCCTTGTTGTGTCTTTTGGAGGAAGCATTCTTTCCTTTGGAACTAAGACTTCTACCCACAGAGCTTAAGGTTGTGGGACTGAAAGCAAAAATTTTGCCCATGGGAATCTAGGGGTACTAATAAGTGATGCCACTTCCATTTCCATCCCTTAATTCCTAGACCCGTGAATTCTGGCTATGGGAGAAAAAAACACCATATATTGCACCCTGATTCAGAACCTACAGAGCCTTCTAGAGAACCTTGCTTTAGCCCAGCTTTATGGGTCACTAGGTAAATGGGTTAGAGTAACACATCCAAATGAGACATGTATTGCCTACAAAATCCCAAAATTCTCACTAGGCATTGTGTCTCTTTTTGGTTGTAGCAGGGCTAGATGCAATGAATTATCATTCATATTGCAAGAGATTCTACAACATGCCCAATTTCACTGGTTTCCTGGAAATTTCACTGATGTAGAAGGTCCCTGAATTATTGTTGAATTTATTTTCCACCCTCTGACATGCAAATGTCTTGCCAATAAGTACAGAGAAGTTTCTTCTTCATGCTCACTAGGTCCAATCAGCATCATGTCATCATTGTCATGGAGCAGTGTGATAGGAACTGCTTTTACTGCATCCTACAAATTTTGATAAGTTGTATTTTCATTTTCACTTAGTTTAAGTTATTTTAAAATTTCTCTGGAAACATTGTTTTTGATCCATGTGTTATTTAAAAGTGTGTTGTTTAATCTCCAAATATTTTGTAATTTTTCAGCTTTCTGCCATCAATTTCTAGTTTCATTTTATTATAGTCTGGGAGCATATCAAATATGATTTCTATTTTTTAAAAAACTTGTTTAAGTATGTTTTATGGTCTAGAATGTGGTCTGTCTTGGCAAATGTTCCATGTGAGCTTAAGAGGAATATGTATTCTGCTCTTGTTGGATAAAGTATTTCGTAAATGACAATCAGAGTTTATTGATGCTACTTTTCAGTTCAACTGTATTGTTATCGAATTTCTGCCTATACAGTCAATTACAGATATAGATGTGTTAAAGTGTCCAAACTATCATCTATTTTTCCTGTAGTTCTAACACTGTTTCCCTTGCTTATGTTTATGTTCTATTGTTAGGCACATACGCATTACAAATTGTTACATCTTGTTGGGAAAATGATCCATTTATCATTATGCAATGACCCTCTTTATGCCTGACAACTGCCCTTTATATGAAGTTTGCTTTGTCTGAAGTTAATACAGCTACTCCAGCTTTATTTTGATTAAGGGTAGAATGGTGCATCTTTCTCTATCCATTTATTTTTATCTATCTGTCTTTATGTTTAATGATTTAGAAAAAAAATTCAGGACGTTTTTATCCTTTATTTAATTCTTTGGTTTTATTTGGTGTATTTAGACCATTTACATTTAAAGTAATCATTGATATAGTACACTAGCTATTATATTTGTAATTGTTTTCTATTTATTGCTCTTGCTATTTATTACTTTTTAAATTTTTTTCTTTCTTTTCTGCCTTCTTTGGTTTTAATTGAGCATTATTTAATTTTAATAAATACCATTATTCTCTTCATTTAGCATATCAATTATACTTTAAAAAAACATTTAGTGGTTGTCCTGGAATTTATAATATACATTTACAATTAACCATTTGTAAATAACACTATATCATTCTTAAAATAAAATAAAATGGAGACCAGGCCTAAAAAAAATCCCTGAGCAGAAAAGCCAGCTAGGCTTCATAAACAACCTCAACTTTGCTTGATTTGCAAACATAAATAAAACTTAACTTAGGTCATTTCTTATAAATGTCTATATTAAAGGAAAAAAAAACATAACCAATTAGAAGATGCCTCCTAACTTACAGTTATATAACTAGGGACTTTCCAACAAAGAGACCCAAGGCAACTGCATAACTATAACTAATTGAGCATTTTCTTTGCTTCCATGTTCACCTTATGAAAGCATTGCTAGTGTTCCTTCAGTGGAGCTCCAAACCACTTTTAGTTTGGTGCTGCCTAATTCATGAATCTATGTTGCTCAAATAAACTCATTAAAATTTTTATTGTGCCTCGTGTTGTCTTTCAACACCACTGCATGGACGATGCAGGCATCTTATAACAGTATTTCCAATTGCCTCTTATTCTTTGCAACATTTCTGTCACAAGTTACCAAATACATTTTCACTATTGCTATATTTAACAAAGTTATCCGTTAGATAAATCAATAATAAAAAACCCAAAAGATTTTATCTTCAATTTTTCCTTCTGTAATACTTTTCCTTTCTTTATGAAGATCTGAATTTCTGACTTTTATCATTTTCCTTTTCTCTAGTGACCATCTTTTAACGTCTTACAAAGAAGATCTATTGGGTGTGAATTCCTACAGTTTTAGTTTGAGAAAATCTTTATATCATCTTCACTTTTGAAGGATAATGTCACTGAGAACTTAATTCTAGATTAGTGTATTTTTTTTCCCTTCCTATACTTTCAGTATTTCACTTCATTCTCTTTGTGCTTTCATTGGTCTAGAAGACAAATCTAATGTAATTCTTATTCATTTTTCTAAAAAGGTAAGTTTGTTTTCCCCCTTGGTGCCTTTTTGAAGATTTTCTCTTTGTCTTTGGTTTTCTGCAATTTGAATATGATATATCCTGGTACAGATTATTTGCTGTTAAAACATGCTTGGTTTCCTCTGAGCTTCCTGGTCTATTATTAATTTTGGAAAATTCTTATCCAGTATTACTTTAAATATTTCTTCTTTTCCTTTTTCTCTCCCTTTTTTCTCCTTCTGGTATTCCCATTATATATACGTTACCCTTTATGATTGTCCCATAGTTCTTTGATAGTCTGTTTATTTCTTTTTATTCTCTTTCTCTTTGCATTTTAGTTTGTATGGTTTCTATTGATATATCTTCAAGTTCACTGGTTTATTTCTCACCTGAGTCTAGTCTACTGGTGAGCCCATCAAAAGCATTCTTTATTTCTGTAACCATGTTTTCATTTCTACCATTTTCATCTGATTCTTTCTTAGAATTTCAACCTACATGCTTACATTACCTATTTTGCACGTTATCCATTTCTTTCCCTTAGATTTCTTAGCATATCCATCCTAGTTATTTTAGATGCTGACGATTCTAAAATTTTTGCCATATTTGAGTATAATTTTGATGCTTGCTTTATCTCATAAGGTTGTGGTTTTCTTCTTGTCTTTTAGCATGACTTGTAATTTTTTCACTGAAATCTAGACATGATACATTGGGTAAAAAAACTGAGGTAAATAGGCCTTTGGTGTCAGTTTGTATGTTTCTGTGGCTTAGACTGCGTTTAATATTTGCTGTAGTTGCAAGTGTGAGAAATATGCATTTCTTCTACTGTCCTTGTTTTTGTCTCTCCTGTTGTATTTGAGTTTCCCTGGAATCTACCTCTCACATAGAATCTTTTTCTTGCAATTCTCTCAGTTTTAATCCACTCTTGTTATCCTAGAGTCCTGATAATTTGTTGTTAAGGTATTGGGGGTGGGAAGAAGCAGTCTGTAATCTTAGACTAAATCTGTGCTTTTTTTCCATGGTCCCTGGAGTCCCTGGACTATTAGTTTAAGAAGAATTTCTTAACCTTTTTCCCCTTATGTGAGACAGGAATGCCATAGGGGATTGGGGCTTGGTAATCGCCCTTCCTCAGATGAGTGAGACTTTAGCATAGTAGTTCCCCTTGAGGGCTGGCCTTCATTACAGAGAAAAAAAGGAAGAATAGAATGCTGTGGCTATATTTCAAAATGGTTATGTTCTCCTGGGTATATTTCAAACTATTATTTTTTTCCCTTCCCCTGCTGGAATTAAGAGGGGATTTCCTCAGATCTTCACGGTGAGAACTCGCTAGGTCTCCTAGAGGTAAAACTCATAAAAGTGTGGGGAGTCCCCCAAGACTAGGCATTCCCTAGGAATTGTGATCTCTCAACCCGGACCACACTGATTTCTAGCAATTCATCAACTGAAGTTTAAGTGTTCTTATTGGTACTGGCTGCAGAAGCAGTCTTCTGGACTTGCGATCCCAGTAAGCTGCGATTCTCTGTAGCTGCCTCTCTCCGCAGTTTTTACAGAAACGGTTTGCTCTGTTACCTCAGTTCTCTAATAGACCTAGGAAGAGTTGTTATTTTTCAGCTTGTTCAACTTTTTTTTCTGGCATGAGCATGTAATATGGAGGGGCAATGTCTAAAACCTTTTCATGTCAAGGCAGAAACCAGAAGTCTCAAGGATAGCTTTTTGATAAATGGTGTAAATGTTGCTGGAGGAATTGGACATCCTTGGGCCAAAAAAAAAGAAAAATCTATAACAGAGGAAAAGCCTCAATCTAAATCACTTAAATTATATAAATACCAACTCAAAATGAACCACAGACTTAATTATGATATATGAACTTATAAAACTTTGGGGGAAAAAAAACCCAGAAAATCTTTGAGGCCCAAGGCCTAAGACTAGGCAAATAGTTTTTAGAGCTACACCAAAAGTACAATCCATAAAAGAAAAATTGACAGACTGGACCTCATCAGACTTAAAACGTCAACTTTTCTTTGTAAAAATCCCTGTTAAGACATTAAAAAGACAAACTACAAACTGGGAGAAAATATTTCTGAACCACATATCCAACAAAGAACTTTTATCTGAAATAGAAAAAGAACTCTCAAAACTCAAAAGTAAACGTATAAACAAAACCAAAACGTATAATAAGAAAAGGGATAAAAGACATGAAAAATAGATGTTTCATCAAAATAGAATACACAAATAGCAAATAAGTACACAAAAGATGTACAACATCATTAGCCATTAAGGAAATACAAATTAATCTCACAATGCAATATAACTATACACCAATCAGAGTGGATAAAATTTAAAAAATAGTGATAAAGCAAATGCTGGAAAGGATGCTGAGAAACTGGACCATGTCCACATTGTTGGTAGGAATGCAAAATGAAACAGATAGTCTTGAAAGAGAGTGTGGCATATTCTAACAAAAGTAAACATGCATTTACTATAAAAGCCAGCAATTGCACTCTTAGGCTTTTATCCCAGAGGAAACAAAACTTATATTTATATCAATGTAAATGTTAAATGTTCAAAGTAGCTTTATTCTTAATAACCCCAAACTGGAAACAATCCAAATGTTCTTTAATAGGTGAATGGTTAAAAAAAATTGTGGTACATTTATACCATGGGATGCTACTGGAAGATAAAGAAGGAATGAACAATTAATCCATGCAACAACTTGGATGGAGCACCATGGAATTAGGCTGAATGAAAAAAGTCAATCGCAAATTATTACGTATTGTATGATTTTATTTATATAGCATTCTAGAAATAACGAAATCATGGAGAAGGAGAACACATTCATGGTTGTCAGAAGTTACTGAGAAGGGGAGGTAGGGAGGTGGCTGTGGCTATAAAAGTGTAGCATGATGAGTCCTTATTGTGGAACGGTGGTGTCAACACACCAGTTTACACACATGATAAAATCGTGTGGGTCTAAATATACATACGTGCATGCACACACACGAGTGCATCTAAACTGGTGAAATCTAGATAAAGTCAATAGATTGTATCAATATCATATTCTTGTGTGTAATATTTTGCTAGCGTAATGTAAGATGTTACCTTTGGAGGAAATTGGGTGAAGGTTATACAAAATCTCTCTGTATTGTTTCTTAAAACTGCATGTAAATCTACAATTGTATATACATATGATAGAATAGTATTTACTCTTAAAAAGGCAAGAAATTCTGATATACACTATGACATGGATGATCCTTAAAAACATTATGCTAAATGAAATAAGCCAGACACAGAAAAACAAATACTATATGATTCTACTTACATGAGGTCTATACTAGTAAAATTATTAGAAACAGAGAAAGTATAACAGTGGCTACCAGAGGCTGCAAAGAAGAGGTAATGGACGGTTATTTAATGGATACAGAGTTTAGTTTGGGAAAAGTTCTGGAGATAAATATTGGTGATGGTTGCACAACTATGTGAATGCACTTAATGGCACTGAATTGTATACTTAAAAATAGTTAAAATAGTAAATTTTATGTATATATTCTACAATATGTTTTGTATATAGTCTATAATAAAAAGCTACCATTATCTCAAAATAAAACGTAAAAAAAGAGGGGGGTACGAGGACATTAAAAAAAGACAATTTGTTTAAATCATTGAAATTTTATTCATATATCATTTTTTAAGAGGAAGACCAGCACCTGTGAAAGCTGTCTTAGGGATTCAAGGTAAGCGTGGGATTGAGAAAGGCAAAAACCACACGATTTCACAGAAAAGGATGACCTGTTGGTTTAAATTAATATTTGGATTATCAATTCAAGATTGGCAGGTTTGGTGAAGCTTGACACTGTGTGATTGCTGAACCCTAAGTCATTGTGTTTCAGGAATGGTGTTGACTCAACAAATATGTTAGTTTGAGCCCATTTTTATCTAGCAGGGACACAGACCTCAAACAGCTCTTCTGTTGTATGTTTTCATGCTGATCATGATCAGCCCTTTTTAAAGAAGTGATTGCTCTTGTTACTTTCTTCTGCACGCTGGGCTCACACAGCTTCCAGACTCGCTGTCAGGCAGTGGGCAAGTCCCTAAGTGCAGGCTCAGGCTCAGTGGAAATTTTCTTTGTCACAGCCTTCAGTCCCCAGCGTTGGTTTGGGGAAACTTCCCTGTAAGCAGTTTTCCTCAGTTTACAGTTTAGTTTAGAATCACCAGGGGACCTTTCAAAAATACTGCAGACTGGGTCCCACCCCTAGAGTTTCTGATATAATTTATTTGGGGTACAGCCTAGGCCTTGGGATTTTTAAAAGCTCCCTAAAGGATTGCATTCTGTCTCTGTGCATCACTTGAGACTTACTGATGTATAAAACGGGGGAGGGGGGAGAAAAATTTTGTTGTATTGGGAAAGGAATCCCTTTTTTTGCATGATACCTCAGCAAAAAAAAGTGACATTTTCTTTACCTGGCAATATCTCCCATGTTCCTTGCCAACTGGTTCCAAAGACTAAAAAGCCTAATTGAAAAGTAAATTTTTGCTGTAATGAACCTGATGACCTCATGCTAGAGCTAAAGCCTGTTCCCTCTTGTCCCCACTGGCAATGAGGAACAGCTGCCACCCATCCTTCTTTCCGTGAGCGCTTGGACGCAAATAACTCCATAGCTCTATATGTGTATTGTGCTCAATGAAAATATACAGAGGAAGCCGGTGAATTCTCTTTCCTCTTCAACGCATTTATTAATTTGTTTAAACTCCCAGAAGTCTGATCCTTTCACAGGAGCACAATAAGTTAATTGCGTTCTCATGTTAAAACAGCATCACTAGTGGGGTGCAACGAAGGATAGTGCCTTTTTAATATCCTGTGGTGTGGATGTGGTAGGAGGTAGTTAAATGGAGGGAATTCTTACTAAAGCAATCAAAAGGAGGGTGCTTTTAATGAAGTGTCTTGGAGTTATGTGCAGTTCTCTACAGCCGAACTATGCCCAGAACGCTTCTTTGCTTAGTTCTTATGATTTCAAGGTAAAATAAATTACACTGGGGAGCTGCAGGAACTCCTGCATCAAAGACACATCTGCCTTCCTCAGGGGCACAGATGAGCACAGGGTTCTTGCATTCAGCTGAGTTACACCTGCCTGGAAAGTGAGGTGCTTTTTGCTTGTTGATTGTTTAGTTCAGGAAGAAAACTAACCATGGCTGTCCATTTATCTTTTCACGTAATGAATATTTACTGAGCCTCTATTATATGGCAGAAACTATGCAAGATTTTGGAGTTTAAACAAGACTAGCAGCTTATTAATGTAAGGAAGAGAGAATGTACAGAAATTAGAGCCTGAGATCTGGGGCTAGCTTCTTGGTTCTGCAGCCAGGGTAATTTCTGTGTGTAGTTTCTCTGGGACTCAGATACTTCATCATAAAATTGGGAAAATAGTGGGCTCTTCATTATAGATAGTAAAGGAGGAATAAATGGAATAATAGGTGTGAACCGTTTAACACATTATGTTATCTATTATTTCTGCAATTGCTACCTATTGTCGCTGATTATTATGGCCTAATTAAATAAGATTAACTGTTTACAGAAATTAATGTGAATGACAATTAATCAAAAGCGCTTTTATTTTTCAGTATAGATGTGGATTTTTCTTTTTCTTTTTAAGGGCAAAAAGGAGAGCTCACAGTGTAGCATGTTATCACCAAAATGAGTGTAACAGTATTGGTAAGACTTTTATGGAATTTTGCACAAGTGGACATTTATTAAGTGGCTCAAATTTAAATAATCTGACAAGAAGGGAAAGGTACAACAGAATGTGGCGTAATCCTAGATGGGGAAGGTGTCTTTATACTTTTTTAGCCTTTGCTCCATTTTACAGTCACGATCAGCTTTTATAGCCACAGCTACACACGTGGAAAATGACTGCTTACATTTTTAGTCAAAGGTAAGAAACATAATCTCAGCTCTCACAAAATGCATTTTCTGAGATTTCAGTGTCTGTGAATATTGTATTGAGATACGTGAGCACAACGTGAGAGAGCTCAGCTCTTGTCTTCCGTTCAGGGGGCGGCATGATGGGTGAGTGTCTGACATGTTGGGGGTGAAGATGCAGAGGGTGGTTGTAAGGAAGACAAAAGGCCTGGGGAATTCTGGACACCAATCCCGAGTTAGCTATACCACTACTTGACTGTGCGCAATGGGGCAGACAATTTAGTACATTTGGACATCAGCCTCTTAGTCTGTAAAAAGAAGAGATTAGACTTCTATATGTAACAGAAGAAATTAGACTTGTGTATCTAACAGTCTGCGATTCCTTTAGACTTGGTTCCATATCTTTGCAAATGTGAACTGTGCTGTGATAAACGTTTGGGTACATTGCTGCCTCCCTCCACCCCTCTCTCTCTCTCTTTTAATAAAATGACTCCTTTTCCTTTGGGTAGATCCCAGTAGTGAGATTGCTGAATCGAATGGTAGGTCCACTTTTAGTTCTTTAAGGAATCTTCACACTGCTTTTCATAGCAGTTTTACTATTAACAGTTTACATTCCCACCAAGAGTGTATAAGTGTTCCTTTTTCACCACATCCACTCCAAAATCTATTATTTTCTAAATTTATAATAATGGCATTTCTGATGAGGTAAGGTGATATCTCATTGTGGCTTTAATTTGCATTTCCCTGAAAATTAGTGATCTTGAGCATTTTTCATGTTTCTTGGCCACTTGTCTATCTTCTTTTGAGAAAAATTTGTTCAGGTATTTTGTCCACTTTTCAATGGGGTTATTTGTTTTTTTTTTGTCGATTTTTTTTTTTTTTGAGTTCTTTGTAAATGCTGGATATTAGCTCTTTGTCAGACATATAGTTTGCAAATATTTTCTCTTATTCTGTAGGCTGAAAAAATGGATGGAACACTAGACAATGGCTTAAGTAAGGAGACAATTTGTATTACAGGTATAAAAACAAGACATGGATATGTATTAATGCATTAATATTTTACAGCAGATGTAAGTCTTGCAAGCATCTTCACTCAAGATTTTTCAGTATCCCTACTGAAAAATTTTTAAGTAATTTAAATTTTTAATTTAAAACTCTAAGTTTTAAGAAAAGCCAAGTTGGGTACAAGAGTTTCATGATTGTCAGGTATATGAATATACACTCTGTGATGTAGCTTGTAATTTTCATAGAACAAATAGAGCTATAAACAAATATAAAATGTTGTCTATTTATAAGAAGTTTTGAAATAAAGGATTAGCTTCAAGTTGGCCAAAGATCTTTGTTATCTACCCGTAATTATTTACCTATGTCTGCTCACTGCAGGTGCTCAATATATACTATGTTTTTTATGGAGCAATTTCATTGTGGAGTTTACAATTATTTTATTTTTTCATATCCCAACTTCTACAGCCATAAAAATCTCCATGACAAGTGTGCATGACTTTATATTGCAGCCATCCTACAGAAACAGAACAGACACTTGCCCAAGATTTGGTTCCGATACTAGAACTAATGGCACCACACACATATACCAAGAGGGTTTGAAAATGTTTATTACTTCCTCACGGAGCCCCATGGGGGCTGCAAAGCGGGCTTCTCTAGCAAGTCTAAAATGGCTTGGGAAAGCAAGGGAAGAAGACAGGTGTGGCGTCTTTATGGTGGATACGGAGTGGGGCTGCAGTGAAGTTTCCCATGCGCAGGCAGGGCCTTGTGCAGTTTGAATCTCCTACTGGCACCACACGAGGGAATATTTGGGTTTTTATAGCTTGCCCAAAGGTGGGCCAGAAGGAAAAGAGGGAAATGTTAGGCTTAAAAGCTATTAGCCATCAAATATCAAAAAATAGAGTCAGACTCCTTATTCCACTTTCTATAAAATTAATTTTCCATTAAAGAATAAAGAAATCCAGAAAGAGTGTTCATCGGGTTCATTCAAATTATCAACAGGTATATTAAAATATGTTTAAAGTTTGATTCGGGCTTGCATTGTTTTAATGTCATTTTACAGTCCTTGTTTATATCAGTTGTGAGTCATTTCCTTTGGTATTTTGCAAAGATTCTTTGGTCTTGATCTTCCTTAAACCTTGCCTGGCCCTGCCTCTTCCTCATGCTGTATAGGCCGATGACTTAGCCCCACTTATTGAGGCAATATCACTGAGCACCCAGAAAACTGGATCAATATTCAAATATTCTGTGTGCCCTAAATTACAGAAAGGTACAGAAATGGTGGGCATTGCACAAGCTATGAATCTCTTTCTCTGCATATCTATGCCAATACAAAGTTAATTTTCTTTTAGCTCACTTTTGAGGTGATATAAACTGCTGGACCACCTTTAACAATGTGTAAGGTTTTTTGATAATTAGAAATATTTAATGACAATAAGTAATAACAAAAGAAAGGAAACAAAAATAAAGAATACTTGTAGGGGTTCATTTAAATTATAGAAAGGCTATACATGCTTATAATTTATACATATAATTTGGTTTGACCTGATACAGCATGGCTTATTAAAATGTATAAAAAATGTAATACCTGACAGAGAGAAGAGAAATCAAATAAAAAGAAAACAGATAGGAAATATCTCATATCAATACTTGATGAACATGTACAACTTAAGTCCAGATTAAATATAGTACTGAATTTCAAAGTACATAAATTTGGAGTTAAGTTAGAAACATCAGAGTAAACATATGACCTTTAAAATATATATGTTTTTCTAGCACCTTTGTCTATAAACCACCTCACCCGCAACTAAGACTCAAAGAAAATAATGTGGCATGTATTCCTACCAGCCAGATTTTCATCTCTAATTCAATTAATCACTAAATGTAAATACGAGGGTAGCTGATTGAATTCAGTATAGCAGGGACAACCAAGGTAAGCAGGAACAACTTATTGCCACAAAACAAAAATATCATCACAGATAACTGAAAGAACAAAGAATCTAGCTAAAAAAGAGGTTCTCCTTGGCCAAGTAATGAAGATGTGACATTTATAAAGAAAATTAAATTTTGTGAAAATTTACAAGTCCATAAGGATATTCAAAGGGGATAAATAATATGAAGTATGCTACAGAAAATGGTATAAAAGTTTCCAATAATATCAACTGATAATACTCTATATTGATTACCCCATCTATACATAGGGTAGTATTTATGCTTTTGTGTAAGCAAAAGCAAATTTAACAAAGTTCGTAAACATTGTGCCACTATGTGTACATTTTATTTGCTTTAAGGTGTTTAGCAATTGAAGATTTTTATCAATACATTTCTAAATAGCTACAAAAAAAAAGTACCTAGTAATAATTTTACCCAAGGAGGCAAAAGACCTCTGCAAGGAAAACTATAAAACACTGATGGAAGAAATTAAAGAAGATAAAAACAAATAGAAAGACACCCCATACTCATGGATCAAAAGAATTAACATTGTTAAAATGACAATGCTATTCAAAGCAATCTACAGATTTGATGCAATCTCTATCAAAATACCAATGTCATTCTTCGCAGAAATAGAAAAAGAGATCTTAAAATTTTCATAGAAGCACAAAAGACTCTGAATAGCCAAAGTAGTCTTGAGCAAAAAGAACAAAGCAGGAGGTATCACACTATCAGACCTCAAAATATACTACAAAATAGTAGTGACAAGAATAGCATTGTACTGGCACAGAAACAGACAGACGAATGGAATAGAATAGAGAGCTCAGAAATTAATCCACATATATTCAGCCGACTGTTTTGACAAAGAAGCCAAGAACATACAATAGGAAAAGGACAATCTCTCCAATAAATAGTGCTGGGAAAACTGGATATCTGTAGCAAAAGAATGGAACTAGATCCTCACGTCTCACCCCATACAAAAATCTACTCAAAATGGATTAAAGACTTAAATATAAGACCTGAAACAATAATAATACTAAAAGAAAGTATGGGCGAAATGCTTCAGAACACTGATCTGGGAAAAAGATTTTATGAATAAGACCTCAAAAGCACTGGAAACAAAAGCAAAAATAAACAAATGGAAGCATATTAAACTAAAAAGCTTCTGCACAGCCAAAGAAACAATCACCAAAGTGAAAAGACAACCTACAGAATGAGAGAAAATATTTGCAAACTACTTGGTCAAAAAGGGATTAATATCCAGAGTATACAAGGAACTCAAATATTTCAACAGCAAAAACCCAAACAATCCAATTAAAAATCGGTAAATGATCTGAACAGACATTTCTCATAAGAAGACATACAAATGGCCAATAAACATATGAAAAAATGCTCAACATCAGTAATCATCAGGGAAATGAAAATCAAAACCACAATGAGATATTATCTCACCCCAGTTAGGATGGCTATATCAAAAAGCTGAAAAATAACAAATACTGGCAAGGATACAGAGAAAAGGGAACTCATACATGCTGTTGGTCGAAATGTAAACTAGTACAGCCACTTTGGAGAAGAGCATGGAGTTTCCTCAAAAAAACTGAAAGTAGAACTACCATATAATCCAGCAATCCCACTACTGTGAATTTATCCAAAGGAAAGAAAATCGTATTGAAGAGACATTTCCACCCACGTTTATTGCAGCACTATTCACAATAGTCAAGATATGGAATCACCCTAAATGTCCAATAACAGATGAATGGCTAAAGAAAATATGGTATATATACACAATGGAATACTATTCAGCCATAGCAAGGAATAAAATTCTGTCATTTTCAGAAACAGGGGTGGAACTAGAAGATATTATGTTAAGAGAAATAAGCCAGGAACAGAAAGTTAAACATTGCATGTTCTCACTCTTACGTGGAAGCTAAAAATAGTTGATCTCATAGAAGTAAAAAGTAGAGCAGAGGATACTAGAGCCTAAGAAGGGTGGGAGAAGGGGGAAAAAAAAAAGAAAAAGAAAAATGGACGTGAAGCACTGAAGCCCACTCAAAGGAGTAGAAACAACCTGTGCTTTCTCTCTACTTTGAGATTTTCGGGATGAGATTACACCACTTAGTTCTGCAAACAATTACCTTTCTGTGGCACCAGGAATGTTTGCATCAGGTCATATGGTGTGAGCATTGGGAATACTACTGGACTCCACTTTGGGGGCTTCTCAGTAGCCAAAGGGATTCCCAGTCCATTCTGGAAATCCTGTGTAATCTGACTGCAGGCTTAGCAGACCTGCCTCAATTTACACTCTAACCACAAGGAACCTGGTCTAAAAAGGTGTATTGGGACTTAAATTTAGAGACTGAATTTAAGCAAAGACCAGGTTTAAATGAGCCTTTGTTCTATTTATTTTTCCACATAAATGTAAATGAGCTCTTTATAGAAATCATGGTAAATGCATCATCTTAGGGTTTACAGAGAATGTTTATTTAAAATACTTCAACAACCCAGTCTGTGGAGTTGGCCTTTCCTTGTAAAATAAACAGTTGCCTGTTTGATAACCATCAGAGCATATAGGGACTTGGAGAGCAGGGACTCACATAAAACAGGTTAAAGCATATCTTTTTAATCATGGAGTGCAGTGGGCGGGCATCAGTACTTCATTATTAGGACCGTCTTGATGCCCCTTGCTATTTGTTGTTTTGGAATACATAAATGTGATATTTCTAAGTCATAGATTATTTTTTTTCCCTTTTAGAGAAATTAATTCCAAGGAGATAAGAGACACAGAGTTTATCTGGTTTCATATGTTGTGGTGAAAGCTATTGATGTTTCCTCTTGGTGTAAGTCTATAGCTAAATGAGCAGAAGGTAATGAAATATTGAGAAATTTGATGTTTCTCTGAATCCAGAGGACCAATCAGGATTATTTGAGTGCAGTACCACCTTCTCACATATAACATTTCTTTCTTGTATATTTCCTGCTCAACTAACTTTGAATAATTGTCTCAGCCTTTTCTGTTTATGTGAACAAAGGAAGTAATGAAGTACTGTGGAAAGAGCATAGACTTTGGAGTTTGGTAGGGTATCTGTATGACATATTTAAAAAAAAAAACTGATTTCTATGGGGTTTTTTTTTGTTACATGACATTTCTAGTTTTTAAAACTCAAATTCATTGATATGTTTTATCATGGCTTTTGGTTTAAATGACATCATTAGAAAATTATTCTCATCCACAAAATGACGAAAAATATTCAGCCATGTTTACCTCTTATAGTTTTAGGTCTTTTTTAAACTTTATGAATTTGTTGTTTAATTTGTTTAGTCAATTAATGTAGTAAAGATACAGTTTTGTTTTCTTACTCAACAGGATAGAGTTGTTCCAATATTGTAAATGAATAAGCCCTCTTTCTCCACTGTTTTAAAACGACACAATTAATTATTTATAAAATCTATTTATCTGCTTATATGTGCATCTCTACTTCCTAATCCACTGATTTTCTTTATGTTATTATAGCAGGACCCTACTGTTTAATTATCATAGTTTTATATTGTTAATACTTATTAATAACTGGTAGATAATTTCTCTCTCCCATATTTATTAATATAAAATTGCTACCAATCGTTCTATATTCATCAAGTGCTTTTTTGGAATACTAAAAACTGAAGGAAAATTGAAGTTATTAGACTACTCGGTCAATTAATAGTCTATGACCAACTATCTTTAACACATTGTATGACTGCACATAGCTAATGTAAACCTATATACATGCATACACATAGAGAAAGTTTGTGCTAATTCAACATATTTCAGAATTAAATCCTTCTGTAATAGTAATGACTACCATTTTTTAAATGCTTTATACATGCATACTACTGTCTTACTTGCTTTAT